>JACXGK010002268.1:6267-27239 GCA_016801125.1 Novumbra hubbsi | reverse complement strand
CTCTATATCAATGTCTGGACCTTGTTTCATAACGACTACTCTGATTAATGCGCTGCTTTTGACTAGGACCAACAGAATTCTTAAAAAACAATAGTGCACTAGCAATGTAGTAAAGTGTGGAGTAGAATGATCATTATCCTGATTGGATAACTGTATAATGCATGGCACCAATAGAAACGTTGACATGATAAATAATGAGGGGTAAAATTGTTCCTGAGGAGAAAGAAGCAAATCAAAAAACAATATATCAAAGACCTGCACATACAAATATGAATGTTGAAGACTTGTGTAACATGGGCGGTTGAACTGAAGAATCAAAATGATTGGCTACAGGGGCACAGATATGCGTGGCGTCTGTAGTGAATTATTTGTCTCTGGTTGAATATATATATATATAAATGTATATATATATAAAGTGACTCCACATTTAAACTGCCTATGTTCTGTGAGCCTTCAGGTTCAATCAATAATTTTCAATTCACATCTTCCCTTTTGCTTTTTTGACTGAAGGATGCAAGGTTATTTCAAACACCAGATAAAACATGTGCTTTCTAAAATTCAGGGCAGTGGGGTTCTATCATAAACATATAGCTTCCAAAACAAATACACTTTGGGGATTTCTTCTTCTGTACAATAAAAAAATAAACCTTAGCTGAAAGTGTTTGATGTGAACTGATATACAGGGAGTATATTTTTGCCTTGCAACCAACTAAAGGCTCAGTGTGATGAGTGATCTTGCCAGAGACCTCCAGTCTAATACCTGGTCCTCTGGCTAAATCAGATCCCATGCTAATGCCTAGTCCTCTGACTAAATCAGATCCCATGCTAATGCCTGGTCCTCTGGCTACATCAGATCCCATGCTAATGCCTGGTCCTCTGACTAAATCAGATCCCATGCTAATGCCTGGTCCTCTGGCTAAATCAGATCCCATGCTAATGTCTGGTCCTCTGGCTAAATCAGATCCCATGCTAATGCCTGGTCCTCTGGCTACATCAGATCCCATGCTAATGCCTGGTCCTCTGACTAAATCAGATCCCATGCTAATGCCTGGTCCTCTGGCTACATCAGATCCCATGCCTAATGCCTGGTCCTCTGACTAAATCAGATCCCATGCTAATGCCTGGTCCTCTGGCTAAATCAGATCCCATGCTAATGCCTGGTCCTCTGACTAAATCAGATCCCATGCTAATGTCTGGTCCTCTGACTAAATCAGATCCCATGCTAATGTCTGGTCCTCTGGCTAAATCAGATCCCATGCTAATGCCTGGTCCTCTGGCTAAATCAGATCCCATGCTAATGCCTGGTCCTCTGGCTAAATCAGATCCCATGCTAATGCCTGGTCCTCTGGCTAAATCAGATCCAATGCCTAATCCCTGGTCCTTTGGCTAAATCAGATCCCATGCCTAATGCCTGGACTTTTACATCCAAATTGATCACATATTACATAGTGGAGTAGCTGCCCTTACCCTTTTTGTATACTGACAACCCAGCTACCATCCTTCGCCTTGTGAACCTGGGCACCTCCAACCAGCCGAGTAGTCTTGTGCACAAAGCACGACGGCTTGGACAGGAGAGGAGAGACGCCTTGGGGTAAGACAGGAGACAAGTCTTCTGGGTTAGACTCTGGGAAAATGGTTGAACTCGCAATTGCTATAGAAGAGTAAGGTTCAGGTTGAACCCCAATGAATGGCCGCAGGGATGGTCAGTTACACTGCCAAGCAACCCCTCAGGTAACAAATAGAGCCATGTTAGACTGATGTATGAGGCACATGTATGAGGCGGATGTAGGAGTAAGGAAACACAGAGTGACAAAATGGAGGGGGAGAGTAGAGATTAGGGCAAGCAAGAGAGAAGGAGACAGAGAAGGATACAGGAGGAGAGATATAAGATGGATGGTAAGCAAGGAAACTAGTTAAAGAAATGAAACACTCACTTCTAGGATGGTCAGAGATGTTTGAAGACTTATCACCTGAAATAAAACCAAACCCATTTACCACAGGAACCCCAGCAAGACAATGCATTACCACATCACATGAACCCAAATAGTGTTAACATACAAAGCATGCAACTGTACCATGTCCTTTTTAAAAACAATCTTCCCTTTGATAATAGCTCAAATAATCCCCACATCCATGGGCATTATTGTCATTCGGGCCACCAAATTGTAAAGAGGTCCATCTCCTTCATCCCGAAACTTCACAGATCAACATGTTTTAAATTAGGGAGATATAACCGCAAGGACTTAGAAAGAGCTCCCCATCAATGTGAACCAATTATAGTCAGCCAAAGCCAATATAGGGGACAACAAAAACAAATCACTGAACTTTGAATCACTGAATGGTTACGCAAATAAGAGAAGCGGTCTGGATAAGATTGGGCATCTGTTTGGTGTTATAGCGTGTCACGTTCTGAGACAGTTAGCAGAGCAACAAAAAAAACAGACTAATCCATAACATAACTGTAAGAAGTGATGTGAGGCAATGACGCGAATGTCAGCAAACACTGATGTTAGACATGTCTCGAAACTAAATTCATGTATTACAAATGCAAAAACGATGACAACAGAAATCTCACAATCAAAGTTCATGGTAGGTAATGGAATGACTGGAATGTGTTTGTGGACCCCTATACGAGTTGAGAGATCCAGATAGGAGTTGATCATTACAGATATATTTCCAGATTGGTGTTGATTGATCTAGATTTGTGTTGATAGATTCAGATTTATGTTGGTAGACTCAAATTAGTATTAACAGATCCAGATTAGTGTTGACAGATCCAGATTAGTGTTGACAGATCCAGATTAGTGTTGATAGATCCAGAGAAGTGTTGATAGATCCAGATTAGTGTTGATAGATAACAACGAGACATATGGTGATTTGTGTGCATATAAAACGCTTTTAAAGATGCCGACTCTCGTATATTTAAACGTTGGGGAAGAAAAGAAGACCAAGTGATTTAACGCAGTTTCAAGCATTCATGTTACAACCCTGAGGAAGACATGTTAATGGGGAAATGTAGATGTTTTACTTTATAAATCACTTGCAGCGGAAATACAGTGTGTGTGACTTTGCATGTTGACTGTCACGTTAAAACGACTGAACGGTACTAAATTGTAGAAGAAGAATAAATGTCACAAACAAAGTGAACGGCACAATTTGAGTCTTACGCGAATCAAAGTAACGCTGACGGAGAACTCTATAACTCATTGTAGTGTAGTCCCATAAATATGATTGAACGATGCCATGAGGTCAATAAACTGGTCTCAATCCTTTCTGATGTAAACACTTAAAAATACTAAAGCAGAGTAACTGAAGACAACGCATCGTGGTAATGATGGGGATTTCAACGAGGCCCATTGGGCTGGATCTCAAGAAGATGTACCAAGGCACCAGTTCGGGAAGCTCAGCCAATAGTTCCTGTGCTAGACTGAGGTCAGAGAAGATAGTACTCACAGCGTTTCAGCTTGCAGTAGTCCCACGGAATGGAGGGGTCCGTGGTGTGACACCAGGGACCATGCTTGTCTTGGTCTGGATTCCTGCACAGGTTTTTCTCCAGACCCACACTAGACTCCCCACTAGGAAATGCACATGGACACAGTGATTTGCACGGATCGGGTACTTCTTGTGGCAAGACATCATTTTAAAAAGCCACCAGAGTTAAATGTAGGTGCCCTTTCATAATTTGTCATTCAACAATGCCATAATGTGAAATCCTTCAGTCACACACCAAACCGATTGAGAGAAATGCACTAAGATCAAAATTCTGAGAAGTACCACCGTACATAGACATTTTTCTGTACATGGACGCACACGCATGAAAAGCCAGACGTCATAACTGTGTTCAGGTTGGAAACTTTGCCTCAGCATTGACTATAGGGGCTCAGAGGTCTAGCTATGCAGAGGCCTTACAAGGAGGCGCGGCAGGGTTTTGTGAAGAGTGCTCTGGGGGATATGAAAGTATGCACTCCCAACATTCACCACGGTTTAGACCAGGCAGAAGCTACAGAATCAGCTGAAAGGTACACTGAAAATTAATGTGAACTCAAGATCTGACAAATTTACCGTCATTCCTAGGATGGTATTTTTGATACAGCCATTTATGCATCTAATACGGTTTCAGAAATTCAGAATGATGAAACGTATAAATGTCTTTGGATGTTATACAATAAAGACTTTAGATTATGGTCGACCAGCAAGAGATTTTGTTCTACCAAAATAGAAGTGACTGGTTGAAAAAGCAAACTTGATGATAGGGGGCAACCTATTTGTCAGCAAGAGTGAAGATAATTTCACTTGTTAAATAAGCCGTAACTTTTCAAATGTTTTTCCTCCCCAAACCCTTGACCTTTTGTGAGGTGCAGACTCACTGGCTGCGGGCCACATGAGGGAAGCTGACTGGCTTTGATCTTTTGGGCCGAGAAAGCACTTCCTGGGGTCAGGGGTCAGCTCTGGAACATGTCCATCTGTTGCTGCCATTTTGGCTTTTTAAATTCCTAATGCTATTTTGCATTCCTAATGCTAATAGCCATGCCCATCGTTAGCTATGATACTTTAGCATGGGGCACATGGCCATGAAAAAAAGGGGGTGGACTAGGCACCCCCCCCAACAAGGCTTGCTCCGGAAGCTCTGGAACCACCGTAGGGTTTCCTCTGTGTCAGCTAGACAAATAATAGCAGGCTAATAGCGGGTGCTAGACTGTCCTGGTTGGGGCCCCTGATTTCCTCTCGATTTCCTCTCCATGTTTGTTTTCACGGCTTAGCTCTGTTCATTTACAAGGAGATTTTCACTAAGCGATGGGAAATACCTCGTCAATAAACACTCAATTAAAGTAACCATAAAAATGCCAAAGAAACTTTCCCACAACTTGCTTGAACCTCGTGTTGTGTTTTTTCTCATGTGAATATAGATTGGGGGGCCAGTTCTAGATGTGTGGATGGTAGCTAGTTGGTTTAATGTACCTGTTGGTGTGATTTGCCCACAGTCCACAGAGAATTCCCGATCTGGTCTTGGATAAATTGCCTGTGTAATCCTCTCCATTGTCCTCATAACAGTCTTGATAATATACAGATTGACAGAAGGGGAAATAAAACAGCATTGAGATTACAGTGCTTACGGTTTTCTCTCACAGACACCACGTACAATTACGAATGTTGCAGGTGACCAGCAGTAATCAGCTCCAGTGTGCAACAAAGGGAGAGCATGGTCAGCTGACAGAACTCCCATCCTGTGGATATCACCGATGCTGTCGTAAGCGGGCACGTTTCAAACTTGCTCAATTTGACATCCTGGGCAGCTCAATAACCGGTGGTTCTAATGCAATAAAAAGCCACAGAGACGTCTCCCTATTCGACTGCTGCTAAGCAGAAACAGAGTTAGGTCTCCGTAGTGACCAAAGCACAATTTTTCCTGGAGAAATGGGTGGTCGTTTGAAATACACAGAAACAGAATTCCCCAGAAGTTGCTAGACTATAATTGTTTTGATTTGTTTAGTAATTTAATCCATGCGAGGAAGTTGGGGGGGGGGGGGCAATTCGATGTCGTACTCCAGTTATTCATTTCAGTAAGGATCACAGTGCATTCACAATAACCTGTGTAGTCAATGGAGTTTTAAATGAGTTAATAACATTCCATCCATACACCAAAAAAACACAGCACATACTATGCAGTCATACATTGGTTTTGCCTGTATATGTTGATCATCTTAATGCTGTCCCTCAACAGTTTACTTACTGATTTGTCAAAAATCTATAAATTCCTGAACAAATTCGGGAAACAAAAACAAACGGTCTCACCTTCTGTATCAGTGCTCCATGTCTCACACCGTGGTATGTTGGTGCAGAAGGCTAGTCTCTGGTTAGGATCTGTAGTGAAGCACCATGGGATCTCTGCCCCATCTGGGTTGCGGCAGTAGTTCTCCGTCAGGTCTCTGTGACGGAGGCGAGAAGTTAAACAGCCGCCTCCTGAGTGGCTGTAGCGTTGTGACCACACCGTGTCCCCCCCCAAGATTCCAGACCCACTTGCCCACTGTGTCCCCCCCCCAAAATTCCTGATCCACTGGCCCACTGTGTGTATCACCCAACATTTCAGATCCGCTGGCCCACTGTGTGTATCACCCAACATTTCAGATCCACTGGCCCACTGTGTGTGTGTCCCAACATTCCTGGCCCACTGTGTGTCCTCCCCAACATTCCAGATCCACTGGCCCACTGTTTGTATCACCCAACATTCCAGACCCACTGGCCCACTGTGCGTGTCCCCCAACATTCCAGACCCACTGGCCCACTGTGTGTGTCCCCCAACATTCCAGATCCACTGGCCCACTGTGCGTGTCCCCCAACATTCCAGATCCACTGGCCCACTGTGCGTGTCACCCAACATTCCAGATCCACTGGCCCACTGTGTCCCCCCCAACATTCCAGATCCACTGGCCCACTGTGCGTGTCACCCAACATTCCAGATCCACTGGCCCACTGTGTGTCCCCCAACTTTCCAGATCCACTGGCCCACTGTGAGGCGTGTTGGATGACATTGTCACTCACTTGCACTTGTAGTTCTGTGGACTGTAGGAGTGGTTGTGGGGGAACTGGGAGTCCCAGCGCTGACAGGTAACACCCGACGGGGTGACGCTCACTGTACCACGGTAACCTTGTCCTTGCTCCCGGAAACAGGACCACGTGGCCTCCACATCTGTGTCGTTACCTGGGTCTGAGACGGAAATGGGGAGTGAGGAGGTGGTGGACGAGAGAGAAAGGGGAGAGGTGGGTGAGCATGGGGATGAGAAGAGACAGGAAAAAATGCAGAATGAGAAGAAGAATTTATGATGAGAGAGGAGTGATAGATGGGATGAGGAAATAAAAATGTCAAAAGGGGGAGCAGAGAGAGTAGGAAGGAGAGAGGGAGCAGGAAGGAGAGAGGGAGCAGGAAGGAGAGAGGGAGCAGGAAGGAGAGAGGGAGAGGGAACAGGAAGGAGAGGGAGCAGGAAGGGGAGAGGGAGAGGGTGCAGGAAGGAGAGAGGTAGCAGGAGGGAGAGGGTGCAGTAAGGAGAGAGGGAGCAGGAAGGAGAAAGGGAGCAAGAATGAGAGAGAGAGGGCGCAAAGGGAGAGAGGGACAATGACTCATGTTTAGCCCAGAGACAAATGATCCTAAACAGTAGCTTCTCCCCCAGTGAGAGAGTACAGCACGGCCCATCATTAGTCTGTTTATCCAAAACACTGGTGCCCCACATGAAGACACACCGAAACTAACACAGCAACAGAGATGGACGACACCGGAGGGAAGGGCTGTAGCCAATCCTCTCAGTCATACTATTCAATGAATGAATCAGGGGGAACACTAAACACACAGGCTGCGTTATACGGTACACCGGATCAATGGGGGAAAAGTCGATTTTTAAAACGTTTCCCCTTTGGATCGAGTCATCTGACATCCAAGTGAGTGACTGTACAGCTCAGCTATAGAAGGCTTGATGGACATGGCGCTGAGAGCCAGGCCAAACAACCCTGCATATACCCTGCTTAACAGGGTTTCCCAGCCATCCAGCCTCCAAAAAACACTCTTCTGGAATTCAGACTTTTTGTTATTACAGTACACAGGGAAAGATTTGTCAGGTTGAAATGTAATCCCTCAGGATCTCTGTTCCTTAATCGTTTTGATAAATGAGACACAAAGAAAAAAAAAAAAAAGAGAACCTTTTGGAGAGGAGGATTTGTATTTTTTTGCTTGATGAGATGCACGCCGGTATCTAGCGCCAGGTCACCTGTGTTATCTGCAGGTTAGGCAGTGAAGAATACATCTGGACAAATTATTTTCCACTCCCTAGTTGTAAATTACGGAACTCTATTCAGGCGGGGCCACGGACTCAAGGTCAGTGCAGAACGTCCCTTAGGATGAAGAATGCCATGCTGACTGAAAGTGGATTTCTTCCTCTTCCTTCTAAACTCTCCCCGTTTCAGGCACATGAAGAAGATGCATTACCTATGCGAACACACTCACGTGCACGTGCGCCCCGCTTACACTTCTGTGTGAGCTCAAGTACGCGCAAACACACACACACATTCTCACTCAATCTTTTCATACCCTCCTATCTTCTCATGTGTTCAGAAGCGGTGCCAGGGTTTTAGCGGGTCATGAGTCTACAAGACGTCTCACAGTCTGTTGTGGCTTGAGCATCCAGGGGATTACATGTATGGAGCCGGTGTGTTCTGCTGATAGCGAGGATGAAAACGGCCTCCAAAAGCCTCCCAATTTCTCAGTTTGAAGCATCTGTGTCAGTAGCCATTAAGCCGCATTTGATGCGTGCCTTGTGTTTTAGGATAATCATAAGTGCTATTACAATTTCACCGAGTCTCCCATTGATAGCAGTGCATTCATAGAGGTTAGGACGTGCATCCTAAAGGATTTTATCCAAATTAGTTGCTGTCTTTGAGCGGTCTAAATGAAGCACTTTAAATGGTCAAACCCTCCTCCCCTGCGGGTAAATGGCTTTTATCAGCGGACCACATTAATCCCATTAAGAACAGAATTAGTGGACTTTAGTTTTTCGGACAAAGCAATTCAACGTGTTCCCTGGATTCCAGCCAAAAAGGCTGTCAACTTATCTGCTGGAACATGCCAACGTCAGCTGAAACATCGATCATACAATCCCTATTAAGACACGTGCAAGACCTTGAGCCAAACCATTAATGCCACCTGCCTAAAATGCTGATGGTCCTACATGCGCCACCAAAAGAGCATCAAGTCCTGTAAGTAGCGAGGTGGAGCCGCCTTGGATCTGACGTGGCGGTCTCTATCGGATTGAGATCTGGGGAATTTGGATGCCTTCCTGTGCAATACCATTGCCATTGACGCCCACAAAAATGCCCGGACCCAGGGTATCCCAGCGGGACATTGCCCAGAGCATCGCACTCCCTCCACCAGCTTGTCCTCTTCCCACAGTGCACCCTGGTGCCACCGCTTCACCAAGTAACCACACATACACAGCATGGAAAATGAAATGGGACCTGGCACATTACTTCCACTGCTCCAAGGTCCAGTTCTGACGATTAACTGCCCATTGTAGGCGCTTTCAACAATGGCCAGGGATCATCAGGGGCTCTCTGACCAGACAGTGGCTACACAGCACCATTGGCTGCAAGGTCTTGTGACACATTCCTCCCGTAAGCAGGATAAACATTTTCTGTGACTTGTACCACAGTAGGTATTCTGTGGGTTCAGACCAGACGGGATATCCTTCATTGCCCTCAGGCATGGATGAGCCTTGGGTGTCCAACACCCTGGCGCAGGTTTGGGAACCAGACCTCGGCCGGTAGGAGCACCCCACACGCCCTATCCTTTCACTTTAACAATCTGGCCCTGGTCCAAGTCACTCAGGTCTTTCCTCCTGCCCATTTCCCCTGCATCCAACGCGGTGACTACGACAACTGTTTGCTTACCATCCCATCTACCCAGACCTAGATAGGAGATAATCAACGCAGGTCATATTGTTTTATTTTCACATTTCATAATGTTCTGGCTCATCAGTGTGTATTTAAAAAATACTGTTCCATTGAAATATAAATGTATGGTTATTAAAGTTAGGGTTAGGTTTGGATTTTTGAAGTTTGGGAAAATCCTTGTTTGATTGAAAATGTTTTATCTTTAATGTGAAATATCATGAAAACATAGCGTACAAGTGTATGTGTGTAAGTACTTACAATAATATTCGGGTGCTTTTTTCTGCAACTTGACCCCATAGGTTCTCTGTCCTTCTACTTTCTCAGACACTGTTCACTGTTTGGTATAGGAACAGAGTCATTACTCACCACACACTCTGATGTCACAGTATTCCCAGGGAGTCAGGGGGTCCACGGTGAAGCACCAGGGACGCAACCGGTTGTCAGGGTTACGACAATAGTTGTCATTCAGCCCTTTGTCAGGATACCTGTCAGGAAAGAGGAGAGACTGAGCAAGCGAATGAGGGAGAAAGAGGGGAGGAAAGGCCAAGAGAAAGGCCAAGAGACCAGGACAAGAGAAAGAATGAAAGACAGAGAATGAGCAAGACAAGAGAAAGTGTGTGTGTGAGAGAGAGAGAGGAGCTAAGAGAGAGAGGAGCTAAGAGAGAGATGAGCTAAGAGAGAGATGATTTAAGACAGAGAGGAGCTATGAGAGAGAGGAGCTATGAGAGAGAGGAGCTATGAGAGAGAGGAGCTATGAGAGAGAGGAGCTATGAGAGAGATGAGCTAAGAGAGAGAGGAGCTATGAGAGAGAGGAGCTATGAGAGAGAGGAGCTATGAGAGAGAGAGGAGCTATGAGAGAGAGGAGCTATGAGAGAGAGGAGCTATGAGAGAGAGGAGCTATGAGAGAGAGAGGAGCTATGAGAGAGAGGAGCTATGAGAGGTGATCAAACTTGGGACTGAAATGTGTCTCTTCCTCTCCTGTGTATTAGGATAAAGGAAGTGTTTGTGCAGCTGTGTAGGGTGTGTGTTTGTGTGTGGGATATGAGGATGTGTTTTGGTCTGAACGTATAATGGTCAATGGGGTGGAGTCAGACACATTTTGTCTTTAACACTGCAGAGAGATCGTGACAAAGCCTTTCAAACAGACCTATATATTACAAGACAGTTCACTAATCTACACTTTACCAGCGATTCATTTCAAACTAATAAACATCCATGTTTCACTTTCAATTAAGTGAGATTATTACAGTACATAACTCACTTCTTGGGTTGGTAGGGGTGTCTGTGAGGCTTGGACGAGTCCCATCTCTGGCACTCCTTCCCTGTCTCTGTGTGATCCATGGGCCCTTTGTAGTCCTCTCCATTGCACCTCATGCACTCCACTGCAAATGCAGACACAACGATAGCACAACCTTGCCACAATGGTATACAACAGATCTTTGATGCTATTTTAAACAGAGAAACTAGGACTCATCTGACCTTTCAAAAAGCAGATAACTTTTTTCATAACTGAACATTATGACATTGTGTTTTTTTTACATTATTCGAATGTCACACCACACTTATCTAGATAATCAGCCTGTTTGGCCCCTCAAGGAGCATGTTACTGCACTGGGATATTCAGAGTCAACAAAAACAACATTCCTGTTATGCTGCAAAAGCAGGAGATGTGATGCCTAGTTTGTTATTGGACTGAACAACACCGTCATCAGGATGAAGTGGTACACTGTTAGCGATTCAGTCGAAGTGCCTTCCCAAAATGTAGCCGCTCTAGTCCACCTTTTGAACGGTACTGCTCCTCTGACTGCTGTCGGTCAGGGAAAAGGGTCAGGCTTTCAAATAACAGGAAAACGACTCCAATATTACCAACGTGTCGAAGTGGACCTGGCGTAGGTATCAAAGGGGCCTGTGTTGGGAAACGCTAAGGGCCAGTTGAGTGGAGTGAAGACTAAGCCCGATACTGCATGACACCGTAGCGCCATTGAAAGGGTTGGTTAGTCCAGGACGGGGCTCTGGTTTACCTTTGGAGCACTGGGGAAGGCCGCACTCCTGGTGCCTGACCTCTGGGTCTGTTGTGAAGCACCAGGGGCCACTGCTCTCGTTCTTGGGGTTACGGCAGAAGTTCCCCCTCAGGTCCTTCTTCCCAAGTCTAGCAGGCTGAAAGCTGATTGGAAGAGAAAAACAAAAAAGATGACTTTTTTTTTGTTACATGCAATTTCCCTTGAAGCAGTTACTCTTAAAGAAAACAACATGTGAAGGACTTGAGAAGGATACAATCTGAAGCTGACACTGTATGTTTTGCTGTTAGAAATATGTAGAAAATCCTTTAGTTGAGTATGCAATTTGTACTGAATTTGGGTATGTTTCGGTAGGGAGTTGCAAATTGAGGTTGATATGAATAAAACGTAATTAGGCTACATTTCACTTGCATGTAAAACAAAGCCACAACTACCCAGAACCCCAGACAATAGTTGGAGTCGTGACAAGATGCATGCCGCGTCGCAGCATTTTCCCTGACTGCACGCCCAGCAATACGGTGAAAATGTATGGCAAATGGAAAACATATCATCCCTTCACGTCTCATTATATTATCAGGACCCTTCACTCCATGCCCTTAGGCCGATCCCCCAGGTATTGCTTCCAGTCTGACCTAGACAGGCTCACCATCTAACGACAGGGAGTTCTCCGCAAAACTACGCTACCAATGAAACACAGCAGCTAAAGAATTTTGGCCATCTTCACACGTTTGAACCTAATCCCTTCCTTCTGCCTTATTTATTAGTTCAGTTCGGAAGGGTCAGGAGGGAGACACACAAACCGACAAACATGCACCTCTACGAATAAGCGCCATGAGAAGAGGATGACATGTAACTTTGGGGCCAAACCGCATGAATGGAAACTGATTGGTATTCATCTTCTGGAGAGCCTGGATGATGACCAGCGTCTCCTCCACACATCAGCGTCTCCTCCACACATCAGTGTTAAACTCTACCACAGCTCCTGCCCTTCCAACCACACCGAGCAAGTTTGAGAAGACCGGAGAATGAGAGAGAAGGCACAAGGTGGTGAAACAGACAATGAACAGATCAAATGGGGGATGAAGACACAGAAAGAAAACCATGGAAAGGTAGAGCCGTTCCTCAGCGGGTGCAAACCCAACACTCCCCCGGTGCCCTCCGGCCTCTACAGAACTCCACTAATGCACAACATCATTCAGAGTCTTGCCAGAGGAATCTCAAGGCTCTGACTCAAACCATCAGAGAGTTTTCGGCCAAATAGCACGAGGTGAATCTGAGATGAAAGCCAAACATTTATCCAATGTGAAAGTCCGGTCCAGACACAAGCCCAGAAGCCCTACCCCCCAGACACTTGTATAGATCTGACCATATTACTTACACTTATCCTATTAGGTTGCATGAGCATACTCCAGTACTAACGGGTTCGGAGCCGACTCTGGAGAGGCCCCAACATCGCCTCTTAGACCTGACCGACTGTCGGCCTTCCAACGGCCCCTGATTTGTATCCAAGAACACACACCATGAGTTTAGTCCAAGACATTTGTTCATTTCAGTGTAATAACTGTGTAACACAATGTGATTAAAAACAGACTGGGTTTCTCTGTAAGCCTTGAAAAAGAATCTGCATCTGGAAGGCTGCGTCCCCAGGTCCACATGAGGAGAGAACAGCCCAAGGGGGGTATGTACCGTATCCGTAAGTAGGACGTCAGATAGGTAATAATGTCCTGCTAACAGATGTTAGCCAGCTATTAGACTTACTGCCAAGGAGTGGTCCCTCCATGCACATCACCAGTCTGTCTCTCTGTGCCTGTCTGTCTCTCTGTGCCTGTCTGTCTCTCTGTGCCTGTCTGTCTCTCTGTGCCTGTCTGTCTCTCTGTGCCTGTCTGTCTCTCCGTGCCTGTCTGTGTCTCCGTGCCTGTCTGTCTCTCCGTGCCTGGCTGTCTCTCCGTGCCTGGCTGTCTCTCCGTGCCTGTCTGTCTCTCCGTGCCTGTCTGTCTCTCTGTGCCTGTCTGTCTCTCTGTGCCTGTCTGTCTCTCTGTGCCTCTGTCTCTCCGTGCCTGTCTGTGTCTCTGTGCCTGTCTGTCTCTCTGTGCCTGTCTGTCGCTCTGTGCCTGGCTGTCTCTCTGTGCCTGTCTGTCTCTCTGTGCCTGTCTGTCTCTCTGTGCCTGTCTGTCTCTCTGTGCCTGTCTGTCCCACTCTCCGCATTCTCCAATTGGTTGATCCATTACGGTAAAACTAGTTCAATAGTTTCCATGGAAAGTAGCTTTGACCCAGGAAAAAACCTCAGCAAGAATATCAACCTAGATCCACAAGTGATTAAGAACTTCAAAATGCAGCAGGCCTGGAACTAGAGAAACCCAGTTCCCATGTATAGCAGAACCACAAAAGCATCAATGGACTGATCACTCCTTCAGTGAGTCTGGCAATTATTACTATACAACTTGTTTCCAATACATGCAGTGACTTTTTCCTTGTTTTGTTACTCAACAAAGCTCATCCACCTATGATGACCTGTGCAATTTTATGGGACCACAAAAAAAGCTGATGTTCTGTTTGGGGTTGTATTAAATAAAGTTTGTTTTTCAACGAATCAATTGAAGGACGTTGTGAAGGACTGGTCGTACAGGTCAAACAAAAAGGGCCGGTAAGTCTTTCAGACGGCACATTTGTCAAAGTACCAGACCAAAACATGTACCAGGTAATAACACTTCAAGGAACTCAACAGATGTAACATCGCAAAAGGAAACATAGTGAAATGTACCGTAGGCTCAGCCAACGGTAAAATAAATTGGTGCAAGAAACAAAGAATGTGTCGTTATCTTCACACACTGCGAAAGTCTTATGTTAAATACGCTGTTACTCGTCAGAAAAGGCCCTTGAACTAGGTGCTGGAAAATGTGAGGGGCAGAAAAATGTCAAAGTCTACAGTGGAATGGGACTGCAGGTGAGTGTGTACATAGAAAGTGTGTCTCTGTGTGAGTGAGAGAGAGAAAGAGAGGGATGTGGGAGTTTTGTGTGTGTGTCCGTCCGCCTGTATGAATGTAATTCAGTCAGTCAGTCAGATGGTGTGTATGAATAATCCACCAGCTGATAATAACAAGGAAGGGGGAGGAGTTTCAGGGCAAGTTGTCCTGGGGAGGCGAGGTTACACCCTGCGTTTTCATCTGGGACAGGGGCTTGTATTTTTCCCCGTGTCTGTGGCTTTGTGAGCTCAGCTGGAGAGCAGACAGAACATGACTTCAGTCTATAAATCTCTCTCTCTATGCCTCTCTCTTCACTCTCCCTTTATTTCTTTTTCTTTCTGTCTCACTCTTTTTCTCTCGCTCTCCCCCACATTTCTTTCACTGTCTACTGGTCTCTCTGCCTCTTTTCTCCTTCCACACTTGGATAATTTCACCTCCCTCTTTCTTCTCTAAGCATCTCCTACGTTTTTCCCAGTCTCTACCTCACTTCGGATAGCTTTCTGTGGATAATAAGGAGTACTAACTAGACCCAGTCCCTTTAGATATTCACTGGCCTCGCTTAGATTCACCTGAGAGGATTTCATGCTGTTCTTAACATACCCAATGACCATAATACAATCAAGCCGTAGCCCTCCTTGCAAAAGTAGTAACATAGCCTATGAAATAAAACTTGAGCCTATGAATATAGGTTTTTCCTGTTTGATTTTCTTTTCATACAGACAGATCTGGTTTTCAATGCCTCGTCAGTGATTGGCTGTGTTTGGATGTTACTCTTCAAGCATGTTAATCAGGCTAAGCTATCTATTATAAGCCTGTTATAACAATGTGAAAGTTTATCTTAAATTTGTGTTTTAATGTTAAAGTTAATCCAATGATCTTTCTCAGCACAATGGTTAGTCCCATACATAGAATAATATATAAATACATATTTATTTTTTAAAACCAATAAATATGGCAACCCCTCTGCCATTCCCTCATGACCCTGACATTCATAATATTTGCCTTAGTTTACTTAACCTGAGAAGTTCTCTTGCTGTTCTTACCATACCTGATGACCTTAACTTAACCTGAGAGGTTCTCTTGCTGTTCTTACCATACCTGATGACCTCATCTTAACCTAAGAGGTTCTTCTACTGTTCTTACCATACCTGATGACCTTAACTTAACCTGAGAGGTTCTCTTGCTGTTCTTACCATACCTGATGACCTCATCTTAACCTAAGAGGTTCTTCTACTGTTCTTACCATACCTGATGACCTTAACTTAACCTGAGAAGTTCTCCTGGTGTTTTTACCATACCTGATGACTTAGCCTCTCCCTGTCTTCCTTCCCTCTCTGACAATACTCTCCTTTGTTCACAAGAAGAAGGTAAGACAGGACATATCCAAGGTTAAGTATAGTGTGCGTGTGTGTGTGTAAGGTGTGTCAATATGTTTATGGTGGCAGTGAGTCACAAAACATTTGGAGGAGGCTGAAAAAACTACGATTAAACTGTATTAGATGAAGGAAAGAACGTTGCAATCTATGTTTATGCTTCCAAATGTGAACCTGATTGTCTTCCTTTAGCACCAGTACACAGGCGGATTTCAATCATCCAAGTACAACAACAGCTAATCCCATTTTAGTCCAGAACATCCCACACATGTTAACACGGGCCTGGCCAATACACATCTTCAAAAGGACGCTTCCATCACAGCTGAACATCAGAGAAAGCATCAAAGTAAAATAAAGACATATTTACGTGTGTTCGTGGGGGAAAGATTCAGTCCATGACTGACAGGGAATCTTGGCCCTGGTGATTGCCCTCCTTCCTTTATAGTTCACCCCGGACCCAACGATGCACTCCCTCACATAATCTACAAAGGAGAAAGACACACAAGTCAATATCAGAGTGGGTAATACACTAGTGTTGCTAGCATAAAAGAAATAGCTCCCTAAAGTGAATGTAATGTCACTTTGCCACATCTAGGCAATTCTCAAGTGCGAGATTCCACAGCTTGCTTCAACAATCCCTCTGGTCCAACTGTAAACAGCAGCCATGATGTTGATGTTCTGGTTGGTTCACCGCATGTTTATGTGCATGTCTCTTGCCACTAAAGTTATAAAACTAGAGCGGAAAGGCGGGTATTGAGTCAACAGACCTTGAGATCTCTTAAACTTTAGTCACTCAAGCTCAGAGGATACGACAACAACCATTGCTCTAAACAAACAACAACTCTCCTTTGCTGTAAACGTCTATAAAATGTATCACTCATTTTTTCCATTGGAAATCTAAAAGGTTAAGGACATGTATAATGTCATGTTTGAGAGAGATCTTCAAGCCAGTCAACAAGCCAACAATAATGGTTATCTGCTCCCATTTGGAAAAGAAAGACCATCCTAAAATGTAAAAGCAACCAAACGCTGAGCCAAGAAAATACTAAGTAAATACTAATATTTACCTTTCTTCTCGTAAAGGTCAAAGTTGACCCTGTGTTCCTTCTGAACACCGTCCATAAATCGGTCGAAGGGAAGCAAGTGGCATTTCCTGTTTTGATGATCGAAGATAAATGCCCTGTAAGAACAGACAGGAAGTAGTAAAGAGATGAGTGATGGGTGAGAAATATGAAGGCTCTATGAAGGGAGCAGAGGGAATACAGGTCACTGGGGCTGGAGGGGGGGGGGAGAGGGTGAAGGAAAGAGAGAGAGAAATAAAAGGAGAGAGCAAGTGAGAGATAGGTGGGTGGAGAGAGTGAGAGAGAAAGAGGGAGCAATGTAACACACAAGCTCCTAGGACCTCTAGTGTGTCGGATGTGGGTGTGTGAACGTATGAGACTAACCTGCAGGTGAACGTTATCTTATTCCGGCTACACTTGCGGGCACAGTGCTCCAGAGAGCGGCTGTTCTTGACCACGGAGAGCGCAGGGCAGCCTGGACACAGCATCCGGGCATCCTCAGTCTTCTGGTACTTCTGTAACGACTGCTTCCTGCTCTCTGAGGCAGCACAAACGACCAGGGATTACAGACTTGTTTGAAAAACTGGTCACTATCTCTCTTGGCCTCCCCGTCACACACACACAGACACACACGTGACATATGTACACGCTCATGCCACTTCAGAACAATGCACTAAACCACCCTCAGTTTGCATCATTTTCAGGAAACACAGTCCCATCATTCCCTTAAATGTGCACGACCCCGCCAATAAGTTATTTGGTGTCACCGACCTTCCCAATCTCTCTATCTCACACACTCCCATCCTCTGTGCGTCAGCAAACAAACTCAACAGATGTGGTGGCATACACACTGACGATAGTGTCATTCTCCCATTACACAGCCCCTCTATGTGACTCAAGGGCCACTTAGGGCCCCCAATGAGATACTCCTGTTTCCAAAACTAGGAAATTCCTCCTTCCCATTCTTCTTTGACAAATCTTTACTTTAAATACCCAAAGCTGTACTTATGTAGTCAATCTCTGTCCTCAAGACAAAATACATTTTAAAACTACATATGCACTTAGGTTTTGATGCCATTTCAGAGTTTTATTTATTTCATTGGTGACAAGACTGACAAATTGAAGAGTTAATGATTTTGGAAATATGTTAATGTAATCTAGTTGAGAATAGATTCAAGGCTTCTCCGCAGGGTGTTGTGTTCACTGCAGAGGTCCTGGGATCAGAATGATTTTGGGGACCACACAATTAATGTTTGGGCTGCATTCAAACAACATCTGGCATGTATCATGCTGTTATTCTAACAAGTAGTATCCCCCTCCGTATATTTATATACGCAGTTATAAAAAAATTGAGAATATGACTGACAGAAAGATATAAAGATAAATATATAGAGAACATTTTACCTTCAAGTAGATGGAAAAAATTTTAAATACTGTCCCAAGGACTTTTTTTTCAGTGTGCAACGGACATACATCGGCTTGACATAACAATAAACATTTCGGTATGAGTAGTGGTGGTCCTTTTTCACTATGTGGACAGGAATTGTAACCAATAAAACGAACCACTTCTTTAAACAGCAAATAAGCGTATATGAGTCTTCCAACGGAATATACATAAGCATTGCATCTGTTTCAAAGAACACTTGTGACCAAAAATGTGGAACTTGGTTCTGAGTCCAGATGTGGCTATATATCAATACGCCCCGCCTGCTCTGCGCGAATACTCTGGCTTTTCTGGCATGTGTCGCGGGCTGCGTAAAGCATCTACCGTGCGCTTGACCAGAGCAATTCCACGAATACTCTTTTGAGTCAGCATAGGAACGGAATAGATTTCGGCATTTCCCCAACGTAATAAAGGATTCCTAAAGTCGATTTTGGTCTTGAAACATCGTAGTTTCCTAGAGAGAAACACTACATCCATTCAGTAGCGATTCGTTTTTCGCTGCCTAGAAAGTATTAGGCCTATTACAGAAATGACCATGACCTACATACAACGTTAATTACAAAGCACTATAACGCTAGCAGGTGCACTTAAAAAAAAACTTCAGTGCAGCGCAAACTGATTTTGACTGATGTGTCTTATAGGGTAGCCTAAGCCGTTACGCAGCAAAACCTGGCCAGAACAAAATGCGGTTTTATGACAGAGAAAAATCAAGTAACATCCCACTAACATTCACACGTCTCTTAATAATTGAAGAGATTTCATCCAGTTCATTAGTATTACGCTGAGTTGTAGCGTTACATGAGCAAACATATCGAGGCCATCAAATCAGTGCGTCAATCAGAATTAGTTCCGTTATTTTTCTAATACACATGGAAATGGATGGATTCTTATTTTGTCCAACGCAAAAGCGGCTTTACCTGAACCAGCCTCCAAGTAGAGACCACAGCTATTAATGTCAGACAGTCGACCCTAGAGAAACTAGGGATATCTGCCTTGCTGAAGGGTGGAAAGATTTTATTTACCTTTATGGATCTGGAATTCGATGTAGCAACCTTTAGGTTACTGGTTCAGTTGTCTTAACCTCTATGCTATTCCCGCATTTTAAAGTCTAGACGTCTACATGATAGGCAACATGAATATTTCTGCTCAAAATATCTAAAACTGTTCATTGACAAGTCATATGAAATGAAATGATTGTTCTATTAAACTGCTAAACTTAATCAATTTCACTTGCAATTTCGGATCTGTGATATATTTACAGAACTCGTTCCTATTTCATGCAAGTGGAAATTATATAGTCTGTAAAGATAGCCACTGATCCAACTATAAATGGACTTCAAGCAAAACGCATGAAAGGTAATAGGCTAAACATAGCCTACCGTGAGATATAATTGCCAAGACTTACCTGAATTCAAAGCAAGCAAAACACACAAGAGCGCTTTGTAAATCCACATAATTTCAGGCTTCATTTTTGATAGATGTGTGTTCTATCCTTATCCAAGGCTTGCGGTGTGGATCGTTTGAACGTCCTTTCCGCGTTATACCTGTTTATATGGTCCGATTTGTTTAACAGGAAGAGTCCACAGAACAGCCAGCGATGCACCCCTTTACTGGAAAGAAGTCGTCCTTGGTTCAACCCCCCAGTCCGCTTGATCACACCGGTTCCCCTCCCCCATCTGCGCCGTAATTAACCAACACTTTTACCGCAATCTGGTCTTTTCAAACAGCTTCCAGTGCAAAGTGCTTTGGTCAACTTGTTTATCTCAAGCAGCAGGGGGTGACGCTAAACCGGATATATACAATTTCCCATGTAATGGATTGATAGTCGATGTGTAAAAGATTATGAATCTTGGTGTTAAACCGTACATTTTAATAGGCTACCGTTGGACGAAAAACGGACGAGTCCAATGCGTCAGAGAGAGTGGGTTGATGACAAGATATGAAAAAATGCTTCAGAAGTAGACTTGGCACTAATTTTCCGATTTTCTTCCAACCTTTGGCTCAGGCTGCAGACATAGATGAGATGATTTTCACACGCATGTAGAAACTTTATGCAGCGCAGTGACAGCCCGCCTGGGATCAAAACCCGTGGAGAGATCAGGTAAACCTCATGCGACTAACTATAAAGACATTGCTCATCCTACTCCAGAATGTCTTGTCTGATCGATTTCAATATAGGATTACATTAGTCAAAATAGAATTAAGAAGTTATAAAATACCTATATCTTATTTTACCTGGGTGAGAATGTGTGGTTATAAAAAAATATATATATATATTACTAATTATAAAACGATTGGTGCATAGGAGTAATAGGAGTAAATAGACCTTCCAATATCTAAAGGATAGTTGTGGAGAACATTATGCTGAAGTATATATCATATGTGAAATGCAACAGATAAAATAAGTGTTTGAGGCAGGCCCCGTGAATAAATGTTGTACGAAATCAATACATTAAAAATTTGATAGGCCAAAGTCTCAGGCTGCTTTTCGGATTTCAGGGTGGCATATCATCCAGAACGCATTCTTGGGACATCGTCAGGATCTAGTGGAGTGGGACAGGGTCTGGAAACCATCCGATTTCTGGTTCTTTCTTTGTCATTCACAGAATCGCACGTGTGTGTGTGGTGGTGGTGGGGGGGGGGGGGGGGGGGGGGGGGGGGGGGGGGGGGGGGGGGGG
>JACXGK010002267.1:0-56818 GCA_016801125.1 Novumbra hubbsi | reverse complement strand
AGCCTACACGCTCCCACAGCCTACACGCTCCCACAGCCTACACACCCACTCAGCCTACAGGCTCACACAGCCTACACACCCACTCAGCCTACAGGCTCACACAGCCTACACGCTCCCACAGCCTACACGCTCCCACAGCCTACACACCCACTCAGCCTACACGCTCCCACAGCCTACACGCTCCCACAGCCTACACACTCACTCAGCCTACATGGCCCTCTTTGTATTTTAGCTGCAGTCGGGAGAGCAGCTGGTCGTGATCGAGAGAGGAGTTCTGATCCGCCGGGCCGAGACCGCCCACTCTGGTGTGTATCACTGTCAACTGGAGGAGCACGGTTTCCGCTGGACCGCCGTCACTGTGCGCCTGAAGGTGTGGAGCCCCTACCGGGCCCTGGCGTGGTCCACGAGCATTCCCAATCCCAGCCAGGATGTCTCTCAGCCCTGGTACCAGGACGTCATGGCCCTCCTCCACCCCAGCAGGCTGCAACAGCACTGTCAGAGGCTGGGCTTCCGGCAACGACGCAACCGTAAACATGACCAGGAGCAGACCAAGAACCCCAAAACAGGGGAAGGCCCGAGGGGCGAGAGACATAAACACGGAGGAGGTGGAGGAAGAGGAGGTGGGAGGAAGAGCAGGAGCAAACCTCAGCAGAGGTCTCCACGAAGCGCTTAGGTGCTCCAGTGCATGCGGGTGGCTTCGTCCTGAAGTGCACACTCAAAACTGACTCACTCTCTCAAAGGCACACACACATTTACAAAAAAAAACACATATTCATGTAGAATGGGGTGGCTCGGCATTGGCTGGGCTCAGAAGTGTAAATGTGGTCGCATAACGTGTTGTATGAAGGATGCACGTCACGTCTAAGAGACTGGTGAAGTATATGACGCCATGAAGAGGACCCTGATGAGCCTCAGAAGGTGTGGTATGTGAACTGAGGAACTGACTAGGTCAAATGTAAAGGGACAATTGGCCTGAAGGTGAAGCTAGCTAGGTTGCGTCCTAACAAAGACTAAGGGAGTCCCCGGGCCTCAAGCATGTGTGAGGGACTTTAGTGTCTTTGATGTTTAATGTAAAAGAGCTACTTTTTCCTTATTTAATTTTCAGTTTTCTATTTATTTCTGTTTTGAATCAAAAGTTTAGTTCCAGTCTACGTATCAGTTTAATTTAGTTAATTCTGTGTGGCTTTTAACAGGCTTTCATCTGAAGCCTGACTCCTCACGTCTGGCCTCGTTGATGCAGGCTTTGTTTGACATCAGAGAAATTAAATGGGGGAAACTTTGAGTCAAACCAGCAGATTTGCCAAATTATATGCAGGAAAGTTAATGCACTTTTGATGCAGTAGAAAAATAAACATTTTTGAGCTCTGAGCAGCTGTATGAAAGTAAAGAGAGACGGAGGAAATTACAAATGTGGTGGGACTTCTTTTACCACATTACACACCCAATAGGCCTACTGAGCTAGATCTGGGTGTGTACTTTATTTAGTTCCATTAAACATGATGGAACCAATATAGAAAGTAAAATTAATTTTATAATGAAACATTTAATGTTCATACTTTCCTCAGAAAACGCGTTCAGATTGTACCCTCATTACATATGATCCTATTTATTTAATGTTGTACCCTATATTTACATCTATTTGCCAATATCTTTTGGGGATTTTCCTAAATTAATTTGTAAGTGTAATCTTTACAATTGATCTCTCCCCAGTAAAGGAGACATGCGGTGTAAATATGAAATACTGCCAGTCGGTTTTCTTGTTTTTCCTTCAGTGTTATAGGAAGCCTATTAATTGCACACGCAAAATAGGACACACGCACATACACAACACACATGGGGACACAGCATGCTGAAACAAGACTCGAAGATTCATATTGAAATGTCTTACTCTAAATGCATTGGACATTAGAATAATCAATGAAATAGCCAAGTGCGTGTAACAAGCAGTATATCCCATTATGTCTGAACTGAATCCAGAAAAACACGTGAAAACATGCTCAGTGCATTGTGCCGTTGGGGTGGAGAGAGATGCCTGATGTGTCTGGGGGGATCTTCATCACTGTGTTTCCTATGTGGTTTTAGCCTCCCCTCTGTTATGTCTATGCGGTCCCATTCTCTGGAGCAACACCCAACACTACGTGATTCAGGTCTCCTTAAGGCCAACCCAAGCTTTATCTAAATAGTCATGAGAAAGTTGTTTAGACGTGGTATTGTATATTGTTGTTTCCCTAGATACTGGTGCCCTATAAACAAATAAACAAATTAAAGTACCGTTGACAATGCTGGATGTTGGCTCAGTATTTAAACACAAGGTTTATTGTGTGACACTAAAATTCCCTCAGAGTTCTTTTAGGTTTTGTAGCTTGGGCTTGTAGCTTGGGGTTGTATTTCAAATCGGTCTGTACCGACTGTCTCGCACATAGTGAACTTAACAAGACTGTAGCTGAGAGGCGGATGGGTGGGGCTTTGATCATGGCACAACTGACACACTCATGACCATGTGGCAAATAGCTCTTTGACATCAGAAGTGATGAGCAATGGTCTCTGTCTCCCTCTGTGGGGAAGATAAATAAGTGCATGAAAATCTTAGGTTAACATACTCACTGGCAACTTCATAAGGTACGCCTACCTACTATCAGGTAGGACCTCCATTTAATACAAGTTTTGACACGTTGTGTGTTCAGAGGGTCCTTCCGCACCCCATTCTTTTAAAAAGGTCATATTTTGTTATTTTTGGCCTATTTCTCATCTTGAACGAGTCCATTTTCCTCTGACCACCTCATACATTAAAAATGTGTTTTCGGCTACCAAACTGCTGCTTGCTGGACAATTTTGGTAACGGCTCGTCATTACAAGGAACATTTTCTTACAGCAGAATGTATTGAACAATATACAGAGCGGATTCCATCCAGTTTCCTGTTGACTAGCTATGTCCAGAAAGGTCCAACCGTAAATCGCCCACCTAAATCCTTTACCTCTCAAACTCAAGTCAGGACCTTAAGGATAGCTCCACTTTAGATTTTTACATTTCAATCCCATATTCAGGGACACATTAGGGCTGCAACACCAGGTCAGTACAATTAATAACGAGGTGGGAACAGAAAACTCTCTAGACCTTGTAGTGTATGAGTTGAAAATCCCTGCACAAAACTACACCCAAAAGAAGTTTATCTCTTTTATAGTTCACGTAATTTCTACCATGCAGTGAATTTTCAGGTCCCAGGGGAAAAATTATTTATGTAAAATTGATTTCAATAAGATTTCAATAATAGGTTTGTCAATAAGAGGGCAAATGTACTGTCACAGTTTTTATGCAGGACACAAGGCACAGTAAAATTAAATATTTGTGTTACTTTTTTTCAAAAGGCAAATACAAGGTGGATAAGGGCAACTTAAATAGGGTCCCCAATTAAAGGTGTATTTGCACAGCCCCCTTTAAATTACAAAAACAACACCAACGTAATTGTGCCTAGACTATAGCCAGACTGTTGCACCCAGGCACATGCCTAGAGGTCCCCACCCAGATCCTAACATGTTTTTATGTTAAATAAACACTAGAATATTGATAACGAAGGGGAATAAAATTATATTTGAACAATTTAACAGTGAGTGTTGGCTATTTCACTATGTTTCCAGGTGTTAGGGTTAGGGTTAGGGTTAAGACATAAAACAAAAAATACATAAAAAAAAGTTACAATATCCCTCTTCAAAAAAGTTGTTCCTATGAATAATATTTATTATTAATACAATTTAACTCATATGTGTCACTGAAAATATGTTCCATTTGTTAGTTTGTGGTTAATCTTCTTTAACAGAAAAGGCCTTTGCACAGTAACATCATGTTTTATGTGAGCTAAGTATATCATGTTTGTATATCATCTATTTTTGTATGTTTCATTATGTTACTTTATATGTCTTTCTCATAAAAATCGAACAAAATTATAAACAAAATAAACATTTCATAAATATAAAATATGCTTTTTAGAGAGGTTCAAATACTGTTAAAATGTTTAATAATACTAGCTACATATTGCTAACTACACAATGCTAGCTACATAGTCATTGAACTATGGCTAAGTAACCTAAATCATCCACCTTGTACCATCAAATGTTGTGCATCTTTTTGTGTTAATAAAGTATTCTATTCTATTGCAATTCACCTTGAATTGGATCCAAATAAAGGGTTTGTTCTGAAAAAAAGCAAACATTTTACTTAAAGGTTCGAAAATATATATTTTATATTAGCAGTTAACAATAAAACTAAACTGGAGCTAACATAAGATATGAAATCATTACAGGTAAACATTGTATATAGCCGCAGTATTGCTTGATAAAATTGTGTACTCATTACATGTATGTTAATCATGTCACTGCATATAACTTATATTGGGCTAGTGTTTACTAATTTTGTATTTACGTGTAGCATTTAAAATAAAATGTTATTTAGACTACTTTAATTTAACACATGTAATTGATCTAATATTCAGTACCCTTGCCAAATAATGAAAGCCTCATTGTTTAGTCATTACCCATTAACAACTAGTTTCACTTGGTGTATATAGAATATACACGGCACTTGCTGAATTCATAAAACAGAAGGGCTTGTGAATTGAACGTACCACTCTTTTACTGACAAAAGTGGAAGAAAACAAAACTTCCAGAGGACCTATCATCCTTTCATTCATTTATTTGTAAATTCAATTCCTCTGTTTCTGCTGCTAAAGCAAATGTCTATCACATAAATTTCAACAACAGAACAATCTTCTGGGCCCAAACCAATAACTCTTCTCTGTGGCACAGAGTCTCTTCGGGCTGCCGAAGCAAGCTCTCTTTCCGCTGTTCTTTTCCACCTTTCTTTGACACTGTGAACAATCAGATTCTCTCCACACTCTTACAGCCAGGGGTCTCAGGTTCTGCCCACTCTTGTTTTGCATCCTATCAGGCAGGCCGCCCCCTTCCATGTTACATGGAGCAGGTTTGTGAATGCGCCATGCGCTCTCACTACTGGTGTACCCCAGGGATCAGACTTGGGCCCATTCCTCTTTTCTTTCTACACAAGGTCACGTGGCACTGGCATATTTGCACATGGCCTGTCCTATCATTCCTACGTCGATGCCACTCAATTATTCTTCTAATTTCCCCCTTCTGATTCTCAGGTTTTAACACGTATATCTGCATGTCTGGCAGACATTTTAGCTTCGATTTCTGCCCACCACCTCCAGCTTGGCCTTGATAAAACAGGGCTGCTCTTCCACGGTGGTTCCCCCCAGACCAAAAAGAACCTTGGACACTTGACAATAACCTGTTATTCATTGCAAACATCAAAGCAGTGACTCGCTCTTGTAGATTCATGCTAATCAACTTCCCCCAATACTTCCCCTTACACAGGAAGCAGTTCAGGTTCTGATCCAGTCACTTTTCATCTTCCATCTGGACTTGTCACGACTCAGGGTTTTTATTGTATAACCAGCAGCCTCGTTGTACAACAGGCAGGGGTTCAGTACACGGGCAGGCTTGGTTTTGTTACAGGCGGACAATGTACGGAACAGTGGGCAGGCAGAGGTTTGGTACAGGGGCGATCGAGCTAGGGACAGGCTAAAACAGAACTGGGAATACAAGGCAGCTGGTCGACTTGACAAAACACACAAGACTAACTGGCAGCAGGAACAAGGAAACACCAGGAATAAATACACAAGGACTAATGGGAACATGGGAGACACCTGGGGGGGGGTGGAGACATGAGGTAAGACAGGTGAATCGAATCAGGGTGTGACAGGACTATAGCAATTTCGGCTTGGGGCAACAAGCTATCAGAGGCCATCAAGCCCCTGCAACTGATCCAGAATGCTGCAGCCCATCTTATTATCAACCTTCCCAAATTTACCCTCTCCTCTGCAAGTTCCAATGGTTTCCCGTAGAAGCTTGCATCCGCTACAAGACCATGGTGCTTGCCTATGGGGAAATTATCCACCCTCTGTCACTTCCTATTATCTCCTTAGTCTTGCAGATGTTGAGAGAGTTGCTATTGTCCTGGCACCATGTAGCAAGTGAGGTGGCAGGCTGGGAGTCATTGTTGTTTCTCTTTATAGTCTGTGATGTGTTTTAGTCCACGCCACCTGCGTCTTAAACATTTGCAAGTAAAATTATTGGTAACGGCAGATTGCAGTATCTTGTCTGAGATCTACAAAGAATACCAGCATGTTTGCCTCTTTTCATTCATCACAGTCGGCGTGTAGGTAAACAACATATCGGCAGACGGACACAGCAAGCACTCCAGTAAGTAGAGAAAAAGTCTGTATTTTGTGATGAACAAAGTCATAGTCAGTGCAACCTTCCTATATGGCTCAACAAACAGCATCTTACAGCTAAACTGGCCTGCATGCAGTACAGACCTGTCACTTATTGAAAACATTTGACACATTATGAAACAAAAAATACAACAAAAGAGACCTCGAACTGTTGAGCAGTATAGAACTATAGCATTTGGTCTTTTTTCTTAAAGGGCATTGCTATAATAAGGGATCCAACTCAGTGGTAAACATTCCCCTGACCCAACTTTTTTAAAATGTGTTGCTGGCATCAAATTCAAATTGGCCTGTAATTTGACCATTTCTCAGTTTCAACATTTGAGATGTTAACTGTACTATTTTCAATTAGATGTAGGGATCAATGTTTGCACATCTTGCATTTTTATTAGCATTTTATGGAGCGTCCCACATTTTTTGGAAGCAGTGTTGTATTAACGACTCCACTAAAATGGAATTAAAACATTTTCATTAGCCATGGGAGTATGGCATCTGGACACATTTGAAAGATGATCATTTATCTAAAAGGGAATTTCCAAAAAGTTTAGTTCTGCTCCTGGTACTGCTCCTGGTCGTCTATGTAGCGAGGGCCAGTAGTGTGGTGAAAGAAACGACAACAAATTAAATTGATTCTTTTGCATATAAATACTTTGAGTAATTATTTGAAGAATAACTACCATCTTTTTATGCACGGTGGACATTTTCTATTATTTTCGCCTAATTTACAAAGTATACGAGATAGAACTCTTATTCTGAAGGAGTTCCTAAATATTTGATCCGGAAGTACTCAGTTATTCTTGGCTTTACAGAGGTCTATATACATATATATAAGAAGGAACCACACTGGTAAGTGTTTATTTATTTAAAACTGACAAATATTAAATTTTCGTGACAGTTATTTGTGTATTCTAATTATCGATTACTCTTGACACGGGACAAGAACGAAATGGAAAAGTAGATATTATTCCGAGGCCTGGCTGCTATCATCGATAGCTCACCTAATCTCACAGATAGAACCAGCGTTGATTATAAAACTCTTTGTTCATCTAAAAGATTGCTTATTTTTGTTGCTGGGAATTGTATGACATTTGCTTGCTGGATGTTGGAACTCAATTATTTACTGTATAGAAACGTTAGTCTGATAATAACATAACGTATTGATAATTGGTTTAGCTTCCGCTACATTACAGTACTGATACTGTATTGCTTTCATTTCCTAGCAGTTAATTTAACATTTTATTCATTAATATGTACCAAATCAAAGGTAGCTTTTTGGCAACTAGTTGTGGGCTGTAAACACCGTTGTCAGTTTGGGCAAACATATTGTTGTTCAGTTGCTGAACTGTGACCTATTTATTTTGTTTACTTTGCTTTATGTGTTTGATTGCAGTAAGCTTCAAAGTAGGATTGTCGACTATTTTTTTGTGTGTGTCTTCCGACGTATACTTTTAAGCTGGCTAGAGGTAGTACTAGTCACCAGAGTATCTTGTTCCTTTCAACCAGGAGCAGTACTATAATTGAAAAACAAAGGAAATTATAAGGTATTTCTCCCAACCGTAAAGCATGCAAACCCCATTGACAAAAAAGAGCTGGAGCCCTCTATGGGCAACTTGATGTGAAAGGATTTGTAGTCAGACCCAATTGTAACTGTGTGTATAGCTGCATAGGGAGGAGTGCTGGTTGTCATTGCTGCATTAGGGGAAGTTTTTTTTTTTTTTTTTTATCTGTTATGTATTTCATGCAGCAGGTGGAGGGATGAGCCTCTGCCCTGTGATTGGCACAGACGTGCCGGAAGCGGCCAATGGGGTGGATACACCAGCCTCCCCTGGATCCTGCAGTGAGAATGGCCCACACACCCACGAACCTACTGCCCCATGGCAGCTCAGAAAGTGTGAGGGCAGGGTGCCCTGTCCTGGGCAGGGATCCCTTGATGGGACCCCTGGAAAGACTGAGAACTGTGTTGATAGAGCGAGACCACACGATGGACTAGAAGACCTTATGGACACCACTCACAACTCCACTTTCCACCCAGATACTCAACGACACACCGCCCCACAGACAGCGCATTCCACCATCCCCTCTGCCGCAGGAACAGCAGACGCTTGTGCTCCCCTCAAAGACACGTCCCTTGCCGGCTCCCCCCAAACAGATTTCCCCCCAAACAAGGCTATGCCCGGGGGCCCGCAGCGGACAGGAACGCTGTCCAGAGACACTGCGGCACAGAGATACTCCGACAACGGAGACGGACTGTTGTCAGAGGTGGAAAACACAGAGACCTCCGGGCGATGTGATGCGGACATGGAGGAGGTGAAGAGAGAGGAGCAGCATGCAGGGGACGCACAGGCCGAGGTGTTATGTGAGGTGTGTGTGTGTGTGTGTGTGCTGCACTGGGGGCTACTGTCCCAGAACGCGCTAATGATGGCAATTATGGAGACGACAGCTGGGCGGTAGGATGTGACATTTGTAGCCCACTAGAACGCCTGTTGCATGATTATTATATCAGTCCATTTCCGAGCCGGCTCTCACACTGACTCTTCCCTCTAGCTTACAGACCAGCCCACCATTGTGGCTTCGTGCCACAGCTCCACCCCGGCCGAGGGGGAGTTGTCGGACAGCAGCCCGTGTCCGCCCCACGTCATGGCCCAGGTGCGCGTGCGGAACGTGCCGGAGCGGGACCGCATTGTCCGGGGCATGCAGGACAGCAAGAGCCTGGACGAGATCAGCCAGGCTTACGGCGCGGCGGCCCGGGCGGGGGGCCGGGGGGGGCAGCCAGAGGGCCGCAGGGCCACTATCTCCTCGGCCCTGGAGCTGGAGGGCACTGTCAGCCACGATGGAGACCTTACCCACTTCATCTGCCGCAACCTGGAGCAGAAGATCAAGATGAGCTCCAAGCCCAGCCTGGACTGTGACTGCGAGTGTGAGTATCGGCACCGGGAGGCCTTGGCTGGGGGTGGGGGGCGTATTTGACAACAAGTCACCTGGATATTCTTCTGCACCAAGCAGAAGAAAGGTGATTGCTTCAAGAGACACTTTTCGTCGAGATATGGGCGCTTTGCTGATCTGTTGCTGGATGTTTTGCTTTTGATAGGCCTGATCTGTGGGGGCGTCATTAACGTTATGCGTCAGTGTTTGAAGGCCAAGTTCTGAATCAAATCAACCCTTCCTTCTTCCCTTCTCTGATGATTAGATGACCATCCTCAGGAAGGGTGGTGGGAAGGATGAGTCACACAGCCCTGTTTGGATGACCGAGGATGGCTTTGCTTTGTAGTCCAGCAGATAACAATTTCCTGTGTGTATGTTTCTGCCTGTGTCTTCCTCTTTCCCCTGTCCAGCGGACTGCTCGGGTTCCACTAGCAGTAGGGGTCGGGGGTCGTCGTTGCGGCGGCCGGCCGACATCCCTCCCATCGACCCTGTGGTCCTGGTGGACCTGCAGAGACACACGCAGGACGTGGCCCACAGTGTGGAGCTGATGATGCGTAGCCTCAACGGAACCATCCAGAACGTACGTCAACTCCGCCGCTCTTATTGACCCGCGCCTGCGACTAGCCTTATCAATTCCCCGCAGCCACACAGCGCATAACATAATGCTGCTGTTGTTGTTGCCTAAAATAAGTGTCTGGTGTGTAGATGACAGCGCTGAGTGTGGGATACATCCAGACCTACAGAGACTCTGTGGACAGCCTGGGGGAGTCGGTGGACATGAGCATAAAGGTGAGATGGCCCGCTGGACTTGACCGGAAAGGCGGCCCGGCGAGTTGGTTGTCTCATTGTGTTTTTGCGATTTTAGGGAATGTACACGCTGATGGCGCGGTGTGAGGAGCTGGACCGCTCCATGCAGCCCATCCACACCCTGGCTGCCCAGATCCGGGACATCAAGCGCACGCTGGATGCCTTGGAGGCCATCTGCAAGTAGCCTCTCTCATCCAGAGATCCATGACCCCCGCAGAGACTCATGGCCACTGCATACAAATTGCGAACCTAACAACCCTATTACTTCATCCTGGAATCACTGCTACTAATCGTGCCAGCTTCACGGTTGATCTGACCCCTCCCCCATAAAGCGCCTCACTGCAGACCCCTTAACCTCCCTGCTCACCCCGCCCCCTGGAGACGCACTCTCAACCCGGTGGTCCTCCCCCCTCAGACAACTTGAAGGAAATTGAGGCTTCACTTACTACCGTCCAATCTGCTCCAGATTGCACTAACTGCCACTGCCCACATGAGGGCGCTCTCTCTCCCTCTGTGTCGCTCACTCTCGCGTATGGAGTCTCCTAGGCAGGTTCCTAAAACTGCCTGTGGCAGGTTTTAATGGAAAGTTTATATACAGGTAAAGCTGTTGCGATACAAAATATGTGTGGATAATAGTCCCCACAGATGTCATGGTATACTGGCAGCCAGGTGGAGATGTCCTCTGATCCCTGGATGCTATCACTGTTATTTCACAGGTTGACTGGTTGGTTGATACTCTGTAGGCAGGCCTGTCTCCATTAAATTTATTCGTTCTAAATCCTGAGGCCTTGTTACGAGGTTCTGGACAGGTGTAAAATGTAGCATGCTGTTACTGTTTGGTCATACCATGGCCCACGAAGGACTTGGATGCTACCAGATGTGACCAGATTTGCAAGGAGTCTCACCTTAGTCAGAAGCCGGCACCCGTCAGCTGGATATAGAAGCAGGATGGGCTGTGGGACTAGACTTTGGGGTGGCATGTTTGGCTCGAGAGGGTGAGATGTTCTTCTCTAAATGCTCTTAATGTCATCAGATGCCCCTCTGTACATATGATCCCTTTCTGTAACAAAATATTTCGCTACCCTTTGTCCTGAGTGTATATTTTAGAAAAGAATAACACAAATAAATTTACATGAGCTGCTAAGAGTTACTTGTCAGGTTTTTGTGCATCAATATTTTTTTTATAGAAAGCATGGATACATTTTCACAGAAAAAAGGCTTGACTTAACATGAATGAATGGTAGGAACACCAAGGTAATGCAATAGCAATGTATATAATATACGTTAAGAATGCCACATTGTAAACCAAATTACAGATGTCATGTCCATCTTCAGTACATGTTAGGAGTGGAGCTGAGGAGAAGGAAAGGGAGGGAAGCACAAATTAAACACCAGTTAGAAAGAAACATCCCGTCCTGCCATACTACAGTATAAACTGGACATACTTAAGTTCCAGCAGTGTTTCAAAAGTTTCATGTACTTTGTCATGTTCTTGGCTGTAGAAACCACACAGACTGTTAAAAATAAATAAAAGTAAATAAACAGCGGTCGTAGTTGTGGCCAAGTCTGATTTAATTGCTTGACAAAGTGTAACGTAATTGAATGCTTCATTGTAGGTGCTGTCATCTGATTTGAATATTGGACACGTTAGTCCTTTTACCAGGGCAGTGATAATTTCCAGTAACACATTTCTCAACAACCTGTCAGTAACAACATTTTTCTTTTGTCAAACCGGGGGAATTTCTTAAAATAGGTCCACTTGCCCAGCAGAGGACTACATGTCATTCTGCCAGCTGATTGATTTACCCTTTTTAAAATCTCCTGCTGTCTCCAGAATAGTTAAGTCATCTTTTTTTTGTTTTGAAATAGAAACAGCACGGTTTGTGACACCTTTTTATGTATAATAGTAATTTGCTATACAACTAGTTCAGTGTTGTTTTATATACTATGCATCCAACAGTGTGTTTCACTTCCTTCGCTCAAAGAAGTACAGGTGAGTCTATGCAGTCGGAATATTAGACCTTGAATTCCAAATTCTTTGAACAGCTGTCAGCACAAAACAAATACCCCACATTTAAGGAAGATGCCATGCTACATGCTGGTTAAACTCCACTACCAGAAGTTCAGACTTACAGTTATGGCCAAAATCAGTAGTAGAGGCAGGACAGGTGCGGTGAGGGATGGTCCACTGTGGTCCATGACAGTGATGTCCTGGTTTAGCTCACTGAAGGGGGAACTAGGTGCGGTAGGAAGGGTTCCCTGTGCCCTGTCCTCCGCCCTGTCCTTGAGGTTCTCCTCGTCGGCCGCCGCCCCCTCTAGCGACTCGAACCACTGGCACTGAAAGTCCTTCTTCCAGACCTCCAGGTCGCCAGGGTCCAGCTGCCCCGTGGACTGCACCCTGTCCGCCCCCTGCGTAATCAGGAAGTTAGAGGGCGGCAGTTGCAGGTAGGCAGAGCTCTCGGGTTTGCGCCTCACACAGCGACCACGGCCCTGGCACAGAGAGATCCCGCACAGGCGAGCGGCTGTGGTCACGTTGACTGCGTAAGGGCCCAGGACTTCACGGACGAATGTCGCCAGCTCAGAGCACGCTCTCTGGCGGTGGACAAAGACAGGGAAAAACATTGATGTTTACACGTGGCCGGTTCTAGGCATAAGAGATACAAGCAGTTAACTGCTGGTGGGCTTAAAAGGCTAAAACCAACCCTGTTCACAGACCTCTGCCAGTTGCATATAGAGATGTTCTGTATACCTGAGAGTTTGTAGAGGAGACACCTGGATCTTTATCCCAGATGATTACCCCTGCTGCACCCATGGCAGCACTCTCACCGATAGTGTTGACCAGATCAGCCTGAAGAAACATTGCTCAGTTATAACCTGGTGACAGACCCAGACCCAGTAGACGAAGCCATGGTCACACCCACTTCCACACAGCATTATCTCTCACCAAGGACAGAAATGTATTGGTGGACGCGTAGATACTTCGGACTAATGGGAACACAGGAAGGTCGTAAGCGGTCCCGGCCAAGCTAGCCACTCTCATTGCCTCTCGGATCTGATTGGACGTGTACAGTCTGGCCCCTGAGGTCCCGCCCTGAATCTTCTCCAGTGTGAGGGCAGGGTAAAGGGCGGAAGAGAGTTTCCATAGCCACATGGATTCGTCATTAAGGGCCATTTCAGCGGCGGGACAGCGACCTGTGTAGTTGGACAGCAGCTGGCTGGGAATGGAGTTGTAGCAGTCGGGGTATGGGGACAATCCCCACAGAGCCTTGGGCTGGAGCCTCCTCACCTCTCGGAGAGTCTCTGTGATGATGGACTGGGCCGCTGCCTCAAAGTCCACCTTGATTATGAGATGACATCATGATCGTGAGATTGATGACATCATGATCGTGAGATAAATGATACATGATGATGTCAATGCATATATCCTATTATTGAGAGTCTTACCCGCGACCACGTCTCCAGCTCTTCCGTGCTCCAGTCAGGGAAGAAGGTCCTAAGTAGAGCCCTGGACCTTTCCAAGTAGATGCCCTGATTGTCACGGTTCCTTCCCCAATGTGGGGACCACTGGCCCCAACGCAGCACACCCAGACCCTGGTACCCTGGGGAGGGTAGTGCAGCCATCAAATCCTCCCCTGTCTTCTGGAGGTGTCCATCTAGTCTTGTGTGTTGGGGAAGGCCTCCATTCACAGGCTGGTCCTGGTAGGTGTAATAGGGGTACTTCCCAATAGTGTCTTCGTAAAACATGGCCACAAATCCCTCCCTCTCCATCCCAAAAGCTCCTGGGTCAGGGCGTCCAGAACAAACCTGGTTGTGGATTCCCCATAGTATTACAAACGGCTGCCCCGGTGACAAAGGGCTACATGCTGGCTGTGGGGGACCACCAAGGCAAGGGGAGGTAAGGAGCAGCAACCCCTGGAGGAGTGCTAGTAGGGCTCTGTGTGACCCAGCACTGGGTCCTGTTCTGAGCTCCAGCTCTGTCCCTGCCATGGAGCTGAGTGCTGTCTCACCAGGCCTCCAGATACTGCCACACATAGCCCTGGGAACACAGCAGGGCAACCATAGACATGCATTAACATTGTTCACCTTTCTACAATAAGAATACATCACAGCAAACAACCAAATCACAGTGGCATTTACGATGGCTCAATTTAATTATTCCCATATTTCAACAATAACTATTTGTCTAATGGTCAAATGAACTCATAGACTGGTCTTAGTTACTGTATAAAAATCTACAACTTGTGTGACCCAGCTAAGTTCTGACTTCACAATAATGTTAGACATATTTGGGCATGGTATGAATATGGTAAAAAGAACTGTGTAAACACTGCAATGGTGCAATGGAATGGATCTCAGCCCAATGAATCCACCTGCTTCCACCAGGCAGCATTCATCTCAATGAATGATGAGCTTCTTTTGAGCAACATATTTCCCGTTTATGCATAGACCTCAAACCAGAAAGGATGAGATGATCGATGTAATAAATGACAACGTTTGGGTCAGTGGCAGTACTAGCAGAGGAGATGTCGACTAAAGGAGCAGAATGCCTCAAAAAGCTAATTAACAAGAGTAAATTGGATTAATTAGTGCCGACCACATTGGCCATGAGGATCACTGAGACACTGCTAAGTAATTCTTCTCAGTAATTGCACAGTGTTACAGGAGTCAAGACCAACTCTATCAAACTAATGGTTACACTTTATTTTGAATGTCCCAATTTACATCTGTACATGTTCTGTAGTTCGTAATAATATCAACAAATGTTCAACAAACGATCTTGATAAGCAACTGCTTAATAAGTTTAGGGTTAAAGTTGGGTTTAGAATAAGATTTAGAGTAAGCAGTTAGGTTGGGTTAGAATAATGGTTACGGTTAGGGTAGAGGTTATGGTTTGTAGATGGTTAAAATGGTGCTGATCGTTAGCAGAGTATCCACAGATACAGGTTTGAGACCAAAGTAAAGATAAAAAACTATACAAAAATCCACTACTAAACCAACACTAAAATCAACAACTTAAACAACCAACACTAAAAAAAAAATATAGAAACCGACACTACAAAATCATACTACTAAACTCGGTTCCCCTGCTGCACTGTAAGGTCAAAGGTGACAGATCAGAAGGTCACTCACCCCTAATTTACTGGTCCGGACAGACAGGTAATTTCTGGATTCCTTCATTTTAGTTTAGTAATGCTCTCCTGGACAGGCAGCAGAACTGGTCCCAAGTCAGTAGATAGGCATCTCTACAGACGTAAATGCACAATAAACGTCAAACCCCAAGGCATGCACCCCTCTGGGAGCAGGAAGGTAGGAAATCAGGTCAGTGCCTGGCCAGGAAGACTTGGGTGGATAGGCAACAGAGTGAACTGTAGTGGGTGAGGCCCGTAGTTGATAGCCAACCAGCTTGAGAGAGAGATGGTTTTATGCAGGAAAAGGAGGTGTCAGGAATCAGTGAGAAGAGACCTTACGTTCACCAAGATAATCTGTCAGTAAGCGGGGTCAGTACCGAACCACAGCACTCATATAACCACCCGGTCCCATAATCCTCTAATCCTGTGGGACGACTGCCCTGAAGAAGTCTTTGTCTAAATGAACAGCGAAGTGATCTCATACCAGTGATCTCCATCTTTCTCTGTTTCTCTAATGATTTCTGGTCTCTCTCCTATCTACGGATATCTTTTTCTTCTGCTCTACTGATATATCTGTCTACTGCTCTGGTCACACATCTGGTCTTTCTCCTCTACAGATCTCTCTTTCCTAGGCTGATATCTCTGTCTGCTTCTCATTGTTATCTCCTCTTTCTAGTATCCTTCTTTACTGATATGTCTTGTCTCTCTGCTTCTGTACTGATATCTTCTCTCTTTACTTCCCTAGGGATATCCTTGTATACTGATCTCCCTCTCTCCTTCTCTACTGATATCTCCATCTCCTTCTCTACTGATATCCCTCTTTCCTACTCTACTGATATCTCCATCTCCTCCTCTACTGATATCCCTTTCTCCTTCTCTACTGATATCCCTCTCTCCTTCTCTACTGATTTCTCAATTTCCTTCTCTACTGATATCCCTCTCTCCTTCTCTACTGATATCTCCATTTCCTTCTCTACTGATATCTCTATCTCCTTCTCTACTAATATCCCTCTCTCCTTCTCTACTGATATCTCCATCTCCTTCTCTACTGATATCTCCATCTTCTTCTCTACTGATATCCCTCTCTCCTTCTCTACTGATATCTCCATCTCTTTCTCTACTGATATCTCCATCTCTTTCTCTACTGATATCTCCATCTCCTTCTCTTTTGATATCCCTCTCTCCTTCTCTACTGATATCTCCATCTCCTTCTCTACTGCTGTCACCCTCTCTCCATTGCTATACAGATTTTAGTCTCTCTGCTTCTTTACAGATACCCCCCCAAAAAAAACATTTTATTTACCTTTAAGAAGCTTTGGCATTTAACTTTTTGTATTTTATTTTGAATATTTGTCACGTCTCCTCCTTGGGACACGCTCCCCTCTAGACATGTGGTGAGCCGGTGCGCGACGTCGCCGGAGTTCTAGTCGCTACCGTGCTTGTTGTCCTGTTTCCCCATGTCTTGTGAACGTATCCCTTCCCAATCACCACCAGGTTGTACCTGTTAACCAGGTATATAATCCCTTCCGTTTCCGTCCACTGTGCGTGTTGCTGTTACCTGTCTTATTGTGTGCCGCCACGACGGCTGTCCTCTTTGATATACTCTCTGTGTTATTCACGCTTTTGCGTGCTTTAGGGTTTCCGCACTTTGTGCGTCTATTGCATTCTCTGTTTATGTACTACGTACTTTTTGCATAGTACTCTGATTATTTTACATTGTTCTCTGCCGAGCACGAATCATTAAACGGCTGTGCTGCACCTGCGCCTTGGTTCAGTTCCTTACACGCATCACAATATTTGAATACGTATTTACTATGTCTAATTGGGTCTGAATATCATAGAAAAAAACATGTACACAAGATTAGAAACTATTCTCAGTATAGACTGAACTCAACAAACCGTAAAGTGAAAAAGTTAGTATAGCTAATTTATAAACTAGGGCTGGGAATCAATTAAAAAAATATATTTGTACGTTTTTATACATTGGAGGTCAACTTGCTCAATTCCGTAGAGCTACAGTATTCAAATGTAACTTGACAAAAATGTAGAACAACTTTTCAGAAGACTCAGTCCAACTATTAGTTTTTTCTGTATCCAGCCTACAGTAATCTATAGATTTTATAGATGCTAGACACCCAGCCCCCGCAAAAAAGTTGCTGCGTTAATTGCGTTAAAATATTTTAAGGTGTTAAACGTTTCAAATGAATCGCAAATATTAACATTCGTGGGCGCCCTGAAGTCTTCTTCACAACAATTGAACCTTGCTCCTTGAAGTTCTTGAAGATCCGATAAATGGTAGATTGAGGTGCAGTCTTACTAGCAGCAATATCCTTGCCTGTAATGCCCTTTTTGTGCAAAGCAATGATGACCGCACGTGTTTCTTTGCAGGTAACCATTATTAACTAAGGAAGAACAATGATTTCAAGCCCCACCCTCCTTTTAAAGCTTCCAAGCCCCACTCTCCTTTTAAAGCAGTCTGTTATTCTTACTCAATCAGCATGACAGAGTGATCTCCAGCCTTGTCCTCGTCAACACTCTCACTTGTGTTAACGATAGGATCACTGACATGATGTCAGCTGGTCGTTTTGTGGCAGGGCTGAAATGTGTTTTGAGGGATTAATTTCATTTTCATGGCAAAGAGGGACTTTGCAATTAATTGCAATTCATCTGAGCACTCTTCATGACATTCTGGAGTATATGCAAATTGCCATCATAAAAACTGAGGCACCAGACTTGGTAAAAATGTATATTTGTGTAATTCTCAAAAGAAAAATGTTAACCTACAATATAAACTTAACCTACTATTTATGAATAATTTGTACATTGAAGACATTTTACAAGCAACTAAAAGGAAATGTGAAATTTACAAATACTTGTGTTTATAACAGTTATTCAATACAAAATTCTATTGTCAATTGAAAAAAGAAAAATCTATGCCGAGATACAATAGAAGTGTTTAATCTTGGCTTAAATTATAATTTTCTTTTTAGACATGTTCATTTTAACCTTCACTCTCCTTTTTATTTAAATGTGTATGTAAATTATTTTTGTTACCCTGAAGGGCCAGGCAATACAACCCCATGTAAGGACATTTCTATCGAACACAGAGCCTTAAAACTCTAAGGCATTCACTTATTATCAAATAACAACAAAAGCCCAACAATAGACCTCTAATTGATTACTTCATTAATTAATGAGACAATGCCTAATAGCATTCCATAGTGAAAGCTTGCGAGATTAGTCATTGTCCAATGACTGTAGACTATCTGCTGAAAGAATGAAATCCAATTGATAGAAGTTACCACCCCCTCTGAATGAAAACCAAACATGATTGGTCCATTCTAACTGTGTTTCACCTCTGTGTGTCTAGCTAATCAGCTTTGATTAGGAAACATACTGGCTGTGTTCGTCTGTTTTGGACCATTTAGGTGCTGGGGATCCGCCCCACCTACCTCGTGGGCTCTGCTCAGGTGGCCTCAGACTAATTTAACCCTGGTTCATTTAAACCCCCAGGCAGGCATATGATTTGCAACCCCAATTCTGTTTCAGAATGCAATGATGTGCCAATCATGTATCCCTATATAATCAAATGTTGAAACTGAGAAATGTTATTGGTTTTGGAAAAATACATGGCCATTTTGAATTTTACACTAGCAACAACGTTTCAAAAAAGTTGGAATAGGGTCATGTTAACCTCTCTTCTTTTAACGATACTTTGTAAACGTTTGGGAACTGAGGAGATCAATTGCTGAATTTGTGAAAGTAAAATCGTTTCACATTCTTACTTATAGCATTTCAGCTGCAGTTTGGGGACTCATAGTTCATAGTGCATTCCAGGGTAGGACCCATACATAACATCGTACGAGACAAAGCAAACGCGATATTTTTTATTTTCGTGGAAAGAACAGGTTTCGTTGGTCGAAAACAATAATGGAAAGGGACACATTTACTCCCAAATAAGTCGTGCGGTCCCAACTAAGCCGAAAAGCCGGGTCGTTTATCAAGAACCAACTACTTCCTTCTTTGAAGTCCCTACAGCATGTCGCGTATATTGCGACCAAACACTGCGGCTGCACCACTTCTCCCTGCTCCAAAAGAACGATCTGGCGCATTGCCAAATTGAACAATTACGACCGCCTATCACGTTGTGAAGAGGGAGAAACCATTCGCGACTATCGCCATGCAATAGTCCGTGAATATGGATAAAGAAACCAAACGAACGTGGCTTGTCGACAGTAAGTGTCATGTTCACTACGCTTGCCTGCTAGCAGTGATGCACAAAAAGCCAGGCAAATAAAAAAAACTAGTACAAATACTGTATTGCGCCATATTTATGTAACCATAAATATAGTAACTTTATTATTTACTATATTTATATATGATAATTATTATAATTTATAGTCATATTTTGATGACCATTTATTAAAAAGTAAAGATGTTCGTTGCATCATGTTTAAGTAAACAGCAATTGCTTGTTTCAGCTCTTATGTCTCATATTCCATGCACATCTGTGGTATAAATCAATATTCTGATGATATGATGTTTACAGTGCATCCGGAAAGTATTCACAGTGCTCCACTTTTCCACATTTTGTTATGTTACAGGCTTATTCTAAAATGGATTGAACTCTTTTTTTCCTACAAATTCTACACACAATACCGCATAATGATAAAGTGAAAAAAAGTGTACACTGACACTTCTTGGTTTAGCTTTCTGCGGGACCTTTGAATCTAAAATGCCGAAAGAATTGCGGATACAACCTTCCCAGAAAAGATGACAACAGTTGTCACTTGCAAGAATACACAAGGGAAGACCAACTAATGAAGCACATTATAAACTACTTCACAAATTCCACCAATAAGTAAACCGTAATTTGGAAAACCGGAGTTCGATAGCAAGGGTGACCAACGCTCCACACAGCAGCTGCTGATATGTAGTGCGTTAAAATTGATTGGTTAGTGGGTTACTTTGTCCTAATTGCGCAGAGACAGTGATTAAAATGTACACCGATCAGCAGAATTATGGGTTCTGTACCAGTTATCTTATAGAGTGCAATCTGTGTGTCTTCAAGAAGGAACTAAGAACGACATCGCGTTTGATGTGAATGTGCCAATGGTGCTCTTAGCGCACGATTTAGGGTTGGGGTATGCTACTCTCAAGAAAATAGGACAAGTGTTGGGGATTTCTATAAGAGACATGAAAAAAGAGTGACAGGTATGAAAACAGGGTTGAAATCAATAAAATGTAAAGCTGTGGGGGAACAAGAAATGAATCTCTCTTTCTGGCTTTTGTGGCTTTATGGATAACATCAGAAACTAATGAAGGGTGGCATTGTTGTGATTCATTTCCCCCACAGGCTATATTACCTAAGGCTCCACTGTAGCCTTAATCTATTTGTGTTACAGATTAATAAAGTAACATTTTATTAATTTTATGTTATTATTATTATGTGGTCAGTTTTATTTTTTACAGTAGGCTACAGACTTTTCCTTTTGAGTGGACAATACTAAAATAATTTAGCCTACCAACAAACTTATTTTTTTACTTTATTGGAAGAAACATAACACAATAAGAAGTTCTATGTGCTTTGGATAGGACATGGGAGCAGCTTACAAAGGATTACTCTGGCAAGGAAGTCGGGAGGTTTTTCTCGTTATGTGTTATGTTTCTGCCACTAAAGTTAAAATAAATGTGTACTGTATCAATAATACTTGACCAAATGTTAGTGAGACGATATACATTTCATTTTAGTCTCAGAAATTGAGAGAGGTCTGGAGTCAAAATACAAACAAGTGTCTCAATTTCGTTATAAGGGCTTGGTGTCCAAAAACAGTCTTTGTGGGAAAGACAGGGTTGAGACAGCAGCAAGTATGGCCAACTCCACTTTTAATGAAGGTGTCTCAGCCATGCTAACTGTTATGGAGAGGTTGTGGCTTCAAAGCACAGTTGTTACTATAGGTGCAATGAAGGAAACTGATATGTTCAGGATCTCAGTTACCGCCAGTGTAATTCATATGCGCAGGCTTCTATGCACTGCAAAAAACAGAAAAAGCATCAGCAGGAAATGGATGAGGGATGAGACCTAAATATGGAGCAGGCATGGATAACTAGGCTGTAAACATGAATGGGTAACTAGGCAGTGTTATGCAGGATGGACATACAATAAACTAGGGTGGCAGTTAAACTAGTGGGAGTGTATGCAGGTATATGTGTGACGGTGATACTATGGTTCTGTTCAGTTGAAGGCCATGCTGTTATTCACTTACCAGTTTAAAAGATGTTTTCTATTGTTGTTGCTAAGGATTTGATAAGATTTTGTGTCTGTAAATAGTGGTTTCCCCCCAAAATGCATGGAATTTTACAATCATTTTTTTTAAAGTCTGTTTTCTCAAAATTAGTTTTTACTCATACTCTGAGCCAGAAATCACCACTTCTGTAGCACTTACATACATCAGACTTTCCATTTGTATTCCTATCTATATTCTGAAGGTATTTACAGAGGGGTTTGTTTACATATAATTTATAGCCTGATTTATGTATAGTTTTATGCCTAAAACATGGTGAAAATTGTTTTATTTGGGGCAGTATTTTCAGATTTTTGGACTGATAAAAAAGGATATCAAAAATATCCTCTATAAAAACCTTTGACTCTAAAATGTAAACAAAATGACAAAAGAATTTTGAACATAGCTTTATCCAATGTTTAGATTTCTTTTCTGGAAATGTATGCATATTTACTAAAATTACGCCTCATTTGCATATGATTAGCATATTTCAATAAAATATTCAGAAAACTTGTAATATAAAAATGTATTGTCTTAATGTAAGCAATCAACTTGGGAAGTTTCATGGTGGTATCTATTAGTTAAAAAAATTACCCTATTCACCTGTAGTGTCTGGCCTTAATTAATGCAAAAAATTTAATATAACTAAAACATTTGGACAAGTTACTCCAGTATTAGCCTCTCTACACTGGCTGCCTGTTAAATCTAGGGCTGCTTTTAAGGTTTTATTGTTAACCTATAAAGCAATACATGGATTTGCCTTGCTGAAATGATCCAGCCATACATACCTACACGTAACCTAAGATCGCAGGATGCAGGCCTTCTAATTGTTCCTAGAATTTCTAAACAAACAGCTAGGGGCAGGGCTTTTTCTCATAGAGATCCACTAATGTGGAATGATGCCAATTAAGGTTTGAAATGTAGACTCAACTTTCAAGTGTCTACTAAAGATTTGTCTCTTCAGCATGGTCTATGATTAAGTACAGCCTGGCCCATGGGTATGAAGGTGAATGGAAAGGCTTGACACTGTCCACCCTTGCTGTCTTGCCAGGTGGGTTCACATCTTCACTGGGATGCCCTCTTTCCAATGCCATTCATGGGCAGAGTCACTAACTTGTTGTCTTTCTGTTGCGCCTCTCGAGCAACTCTGGCAATACTGGCAATACTCTGCTCTCATTCAAGGTGGTTGCAGATGGTATATGCCTTTGTATATGCCTATGTATTTGGTTGATGCTTGCAATGTGGTTGAATTGACTTCCTGCATGTTGGACCACAGTGTCATTGGACCCTGTCTCAACCCCAAGTTTTCCAATGCAATATTATTGTGCCGGAGTGTAGGGTTAGTTCACCTTTTCCATTGAATAGCCTTGTAAATCTACAGAATGAGCTCTCTACATTTTTTTGTCTCTTGCCCCGTATGAACTAAGGAGGACATGAGGTATTTGCCCACACCTCCTGAGTACCAGGGTCGAAAGGCTGTCCTTGCCAAAAGCCCGTCTGGTTGTGTTGCAGATCATAGATGATACCTGACAATTCCAGCTGCCGCACTGCTGACCGTTCCTCCTTCTTGTCCATCTGGGCATGTTTTTGACCTGGATTAGGTTTTAGAGACTCTGGACACCTTTATTAATGATTACAACTTGTACCCTTAAAATGTTCATTTGGCACAGACAGAAGAGGACTGGTCACCCCTCCAAGCTTAGTTACTCTCTACCTGCTGAAATAATTTAGGTTTCTTTCTAGATTTTGGCCACTTTAGGGAGTTCTTTCTAGCCACTGGGCATCAACAGTATTGTTGCTTGCTCCTTTGGGTTTCAGGCTGGGTTTTTTGTAAAAGCACTTTGTGGCAACTGCTGATGTAAAGGGCTTTGTAAATACATTTGATTGATCGATTTAATACAGAAGAGCACTCACATCTGCTCAATCAACATATATGATTGAGGTGAACACGTGATCCAAGTTGGAAATGATTAGTTCTTTCTGAATATATGGTCATATGGGAAGTAAAAAAATTACATTTGTCTATATACAAAGGGTGGGTCAATTTACCCCTTGGCTCAACTTACCCAACTCCCCTACTTGTGAGATATATGCTATACACCAATCAGCCCAAATATTATGACCACTGACAGGGGAAGTGAATAGCACTGATAATCTTGTCATCATGACACATGGCACCTGTCAGTGGGTGGGATATATTAGACAGAAAGTGAACATTTGTCCTCAAAGTTGATTTGTTAAAAGCAGGAAAAATGGACTATGACAAGGGCCAAATAGTGATGGCATCTCCAAAACTGCAGCTCTTGTGGGGTGTTCCCCACAAAAGTGGTCCGTTCCCCACAAAAGTGGTCCAAGTAAAGGACATGCAAGCCACCTATGCCACAAGTCAGTTACTGAAATTTGTGCACTACTAGATCAGCCCAGATCAACTGTAAGTTCTATAAGTGTGATGACTACGAGCAACAATAGCCTATACACAAAGTGGTAGACCAGGCAAACTCACAGTGTGGGACGGCTGAGTGCTGAAGCATGTACTGTGTAAAATCACCTATGGATGCCTGGAGAACGCTACCTACCAGAACGCATGGTGCCTACTGGAAAGTTTGGTGGGGCTGTGCTTGTGGGTTTGGGCTAGGCCCCTAGTTCCAGTAAAGGTTCCTCTTAATGCTACCGGATACGAAGACATTTTAGACAATTGGGTGCTTCCAAATTGGTGGCAACAGTTTGGGGAAAGCATGACTGTGCCCGTGTGCACAAAGTGGGCTCCATAAAGACCTGGTTTGAAGAGGTTGGTTTGGAGTAACCATATTGAACACCTCAACCACATGGAACACCATTGGGATTAATTGGAATGGCGATTACATGCCAGGCCTTCTTGTCCAACATCAGTGCCTGACCTCACAAATGCTCTTTTAGCTAAATGGGCACAAATTTCCACCATCTTGTAGCGATTTTGCCTTCCCAGATAAGTGGGGGGAGGGAGGCTCAACACCATATTAATGCCCATGGTTTTGGAACGGCAAGTCTAACAAGCTTATACAGGTTTGATGGTCGGGTGTCCACGTACGTTTGGCCAAATTGTGTATTTGTTTAGGGAAAATAAAGGCAAGGACTTGTGTTATTGATAATGCTTATGGCTACAATTACTTCCATTTACACAGAGTGAGACCTGAATGTTTTTCATGCAGTATGCCTGTCGGCATGTGTGTCTGTGTGTGTCTGACAATCTGTTTGCGTGTGTCCATGTGCGGTTTGGAGGATAACATATTCCTGGCCATCTGCCCGACCTGAGATTATGAGGGAAAGGGATGTGCGTGGAATCCTGTACTCTGGGTGCTGTCTCCATGGAAACAGATCAGGTGGTCTGGGTGACCTATAGGATAGGTGAGTGTTGGTGAAGTATCTGTGGGAAAGGTACTTGTAGTGGACAGGAGAGATGCTGGAGGATCTGGGGGAAAGGCACTAGTAGTCAAATTGGGTGGTGATGGAGGTGCTTCGCAGGTCAAGTGGCTCAAAGGATGGCACCCAGTTGGATTTACTTTGTCCACAATTGCTAAAGGTTATAGGTAGAAATAGAAGAAGGGCCCATTTTCCAAAAACAAGAATATTCTTGAATTTCTTTTGAAGCTTTAGTTTGTGAGTTTTCTGGTTTTCTTTCTTAGTTTGTGAGCTCAAGCAACCTTGCGTCAGCGTTCGTGGTCAAATCTGTAAGATGGTTGATGTTTTAATTGCTCAGTAAATTGTTTTATCTATTTAATTAATAGTAGTGTAGTGTTTAAATTCACTACAAATTGTCTAGCACTGCGGCTGACAAGAAGTCCTACTCAAATTGAGAAAAAATACATACAAACAGCCGGATAACAGGTTATAAAATTACAGGGTGGTTGGTCAAATCCTCACAGTCATAAAGAAAGATTCTGTGGTTATGGCCCCCTCTTGTGGCCAGGTTACCACTGAGCTCCTGTTTAATCCATCTGCGTGCATGCAGCCAGTCAGCCAGATAGACAGCCAGTCAGTCAACCAGTAGTAGCTTTAATCAACACAGGACTGTACAACACACAGGCAGAGCACACAGGCATTATGGTTTGGCTGACATTGCAAGACTGAACTAAAAGGAGTTTTGTTCCCAAGTGTATTCTATTGTGCTGTGTTCTACATGACCCCATCCAGTAGGAATGTAAGGGGAAAAAAAGAAACATCCTCTAAAAGAACATGCAAAAAATATAGTTTATACACTACTAATGACCCCACAAGATTAAATGATAATATATATATATAAATACTTGTTTAAGTATATTTCATGGTCATGATCTAACAACTGGTGTATTTAAGCAATAAGGCAGGGAAGAGGTTTTCACACACATCACAACCTGGAAACAGACCTTAGCTAGGGTATATCGGCCATACACTACAGAAACCTTATAAAAAGGTTATTAATGTAATTAGAACAGTAAACAATTAATTTTGTGTCCTAATTGCGATTGGAAAATGTAGCAGGCTTTCAAGGAATGAACATTCAGGGCTCTTACTACTCAGGTGTTGAATTATTATTCATATTAAATCAGGGATACTGAAGATGTGTTGAGGCAGTTGTAGGACCGTTGTTGTTAAAACGTTTTCCAATGCGTTCACATGTCAGTGCTAGTGACCCGGTGGAAAGGAGAAAGAAAAAGGAATCCATTAAATAGCATTAGGTCAATGTCAATAGCTACTGAGAATGTCCTCCTGTGATCAATGTCTCTGAGCAGTGCCTGCCGGTTTTCCCCATAGATCAGTTCCATTGAGCCTGCTAGCTAGGTGCACATGTCCAGTGAGGCAGATAGGACTGTGGAGCCAGGATATGTCAGGCTAGGTTGGGCTGTTTGGCCTGTGACCTGCTAGCTGGTGGTGGGGGCCTTCAGTGCTCTGTAGATGATTGGATTTGGCAGGCCGGACAGCCCCTCAGAGGAACTGGGCTTTGGGCCACAGCGGCAAGCCCAGAGACAGAACCCCACCCCACCCCAACCATTCCTGCTCAAAGCCCTTCCCCCCGCACCAAACTCCCAAAGTCTTTGAACTGGACCGTTAATCCGCAGCACTCTTCAGGTGGCTCGTCCCCATGGAAGCAGTGAGCGGAGGGGCGGAGGGCTGCAGGGGAGGGTGATCACGTTCCAAAGGGAGGGGGAAGGGGGGTGTTATCAAGGATGTTGGTCCCGTCAGGGTACCAGAGTACAATAGATCCAGTTGGACATGGCCCGAAAACCGGAAAAAACTCCCACAAAGAGAGCACTTGGACCGGGACGATGCCACTGAGGACAGAGGGAGAGCAGGATGGTGGGGGGGGGGGGGGTTGGAACAGGCTCGTCTGCTTTGATCTCTGTCTTATTTTATATAGGATAAATGGAATTAGAGGAGCAGGACGGACCTTAAGGTGAGCTCCTCAGCTGCTCCTGTTTGGAGTAGGAGGGGTAATGGAAGGAGTTTGAGTTAAGGGCTGTGGTGGGATGTTTCTAGGTGCACCAGCCGTGTCAGAGCAGGGGGGGAGCGTGTCCCAGGAATTTACAAATGAAAGGAGAAGGTTTTTCTTTTAATGCGATTAAATTTTTCCATTTCACTGCTTCACCAGCAGACAGTTCAGCTCTTTAAGTGCAGCGAGCTGTAGAGCGCTGTTTTGAAGAGGAGCTGGCGGGGGGCTCAGAGACAGTGAAAGAGGGGGCACAGGGGTCTACACATCCAAGAAGGAGAGCAGCCATGACAGGCATAATGTACAAAGTGGAGCACCGGGCAGTACAGTAGCCACATGCTACAAGACATAGTGGGTGACTGTAACATACTTTCATAAGCCCCCCAAACTTCAAAATGGAGGGCAGAGGGCCAAACATGTTTTTTCATATCTGTGAAACATCTCATGGATCTGACAGAATTCAATCTTTTTGTGTGCTTTTGGACTATTCCTTTTCATTAAACGGGTAAATGTCTAAAAAGAGAAAATCGATGACTGGATTCAATCCATAACTGAAGTTGAGCGCAATCATGTTCACAGGCGATGTTCGCGTGTTTGTGGGGACTGCATTCACAGTAAATGCCGGCTTTATCTGAAATTACCTTTACATTTCACACCCTCTACAGTGCTCCACTTCGTTGATACGGATTTAATCGAGCCATGAGTGTTGCTGCTTCAACCAGTGTGACATAAACCATCTGAAGGGCCATTCAGAATAAGCTTCCATGCCTAGCTCTAAGTGGATAGCTGGCCTCCTTCCCTGGCCTCGGTTGCTGGACTGTGTCTTAGTTCTGGCACAGACCTCTGGGTTGCCAGGTCCTGTCTAACAGTAAGATTGCCAGCCTCTAAAGCTGGCAACGTCGCTGAAAATGGGCAGTCTAAGCTGAGTTGTAAAGATGATTGTTGGACATATATACATGCATCTTTGCTGACCTGCCGATGCAATGGCTTTTGATTCTCTCACTGAAATATGTGACAAAGTGTACATTTGAAGTCCATGTCTAAAAGGTCAACCCTGCCACCAAAAGCATTTAGGGCTTTACAGATTCATTCTGTATGGAACCCACCACATGATTGACAGATTAGAGACATTCATGACAGGATGCTGACACTTGTATTACACTGAGACCCAGCTACAGACATTCAACTGAACCAAGTCAAAAGGTCAGAGTTGAGGGTTGAGGAGTCGTGGTCAGGATCATGTCCATGGGCTGTTCTACGTGGCAGGGTGGAGCTACATGTCACTCAGGCTCTGTGGGTGGGGCAGGAGCCCTAGTGGAAGTTCATAAGGCCTTGTTAAAAGGATCTAAGGGTGTGGGTGTTTGTTATGGTGGGGTTGTTGGTGTGTTAGGCGGGGGGTGTTTGTGTGGTATGGTGGAGGTGTTTGTGTGTTAGGGTGGGGGTGTTTGTGTGTTAGTTTTTTTTTGTTAGGGCAAGCATCACAATATTGTTTGTCTTTCGGTGGTAATTGTGACCACATTTCTTGCTTGAACTTCACATTTCGTGCTTGAGTGAGCGTGTCTGTTCAGGGGTCTGGGAAGCAGGAACAAGTCAATGAGCGTGTGTTTCTGGTGGAAGGAAGATTGACTGTCAGTGGAAGGTGATGTTGACGTCCTCCTACTTGAATAAAGCATCAGGGGTGCATCAGTGTGTTGAACTAGGAGTACACACTCACACAAACTCTTTGGCACACAGAATGATCATTTTCCGGGTTCACCATGTAAACCCCTTCACCCTGCCCTCCCCTGCACTCATGCCCTCCGTTCTCCCCCTGTGTGGAAAGGCACCAGAGGTATGGCAGTTGTTCTCCGTGCCCTCCCACGGAGGCGCAGACATTCACATCCCTCTCCAACTGTACCAGCGGGGACCTCTCATCGTCCCCCCTCTGTGTGCAAACACATTCCTGAAGCCGCTGACCCGCGCTCCCCGGGTAACCATAGCGACTACTGCTTCTCCATAGCGACGGTTACTTCCCTGAAGCTCACACAACTCAAGGGGCAACATCTCCAGGTGACCAGATTAGTCTCTGTTTCATTTTCCCATCACACTCCTCCTCCAGTCCCCCAACTACTTTGGTTGCTGTCTTTCTATCTCTCGGTTTCTCTCTTTCTTTTTGGACCCACTCTCTCTCTACCTAGTTGTATTACTTTGTGGTTGGTGGAGTCCAGCAATTTGAGAAGACTTTGAAAGTTTTCAAATGTCCTCAATCTTTGAACAAAAAAGAATAGTTAATCAATTACCACTGAATGGCTGCTCTGAAATGATTCCTTTATGGTTTCCAATTGTGATAGAAACGTTACAGTCACATTACTATACATTACAGATAACAGGGCACATTACAATGATTAAATCAGATTATTTCATTCATGTCTAGGCTCTAGCCTCTCCTCTGGAGCTTCTCACTTCAGAGCCAGACAAGACGTCAAGTCAGTATGTGGTTACAGGTAAAGAAAAGCCTTGTAATGAACGCCTTATCATCTCTGCTCTGTTATTACACTTCTTTTATTTCCATTGAAATTCACCCTGGTGCCATTGGTTCCACCCCCCCAGCAGCTTTGCCCTTCAAGTCCCATTCCACTGCTCACAGAGCCTTGGCATTGACAGAGATCTGCAGTCAAATTCATACTTTCCATTCTCCTCATTCATTTTTCAAGGTCAGCGCTGACTGTTTGTGTTAGAGACTGATTGTAGCTTTTACAAAAATAAAATGCTCCCCACCCCTACTCCCCGCCTCTGACTGGCCTGTCGGTCTCCTGGCGTGTTCTGACCTTTCTTCTGAAAGACCAACCAAGGAAAACAGAGGAGAGAGAATGTGTATGTAAATGAATGAATTATAATGTACTGTGATGGAAGGCAATCGACGTGTGTGGGTTGTTTTCATGAAATGCGTACCTTTTTTGTCCCTTTGATATTTTAAAGCCGCTCTCTATAAAAAAAAAGTAAATACAGGTCTGTGCTTGTGCGCATGTTCATTTTTATTTTTTTATACTTTAAAAACATTAATACAACATAATATATTCAAATTGTTATTGATTTATTGGAGCAAGTTTGGCCTTGGAAAATGTTCTGTCTAATCATGTGAATGTTCGCAAACTCTAACATGAAGATATTAACATAAAGCCTTGATTAGTTCATTTGTGTATATAGCCCCCCCCCTACTTATATTAACATTTATATGCCAAAATGTTGTCTTCCACTCAAAAAGGATGTAACTTATTTACATAATTTTTTTAAGCAGCGTTCATATTTCTATGTTAAAGGGTGGAGCTACTGTTGAAATTTGAACAGTAATCTATTTTGTGCATTTTTTCTATTGCTACTGAATATTGTTCAATAAGCAAATATATTAAAAAAATATTGTGATTAGTGTCACTTACAGTCAGACGTCAGACATTGACATTTGTTTTGGGGATCTGTATATCAGCACTGATATCAGCAAATGATACAATGAATGGGTAGTTGGAGTGCAAACTGAGTGTGTCAATATTCCCCACTAGTGATTCCTAATCAGCTTGTAAATACGTTTTAAAAAATCACGCAGATCTTATGTGGATCTCATATATTATCTGTGTTTATAGACTCCTATCTAAATCAAGGCCTAGGTGTCCACTACTGGATTTGTGTACACGTTTTAATGTTTGGCCTCTGACAGCTGGTAATTCTTGACCCTCAAACAGTAGGAAGAGAGACAGACTAATATCTCAACTTGTGTGTCGGACTGTGGTGTAGCGGTCTAAGATCCGGACCACACATGCCCCCCTGGCTACCCGTGAATGAGCTTGGCTTAGCCAACTGCCTGTGCCCTTCCTCTGTCCCCCTCTACAGACCGGTCTCCCTGATCTCCCCTTCTTACTACCCTGTCCTGAAAACAACAAAATATCACCACCATGCAAAAATGTGTTGATACGAATACAGAAAAATGTTAACTGGTGTCACGTCCTGGCACAGCAGGTTTGACCTGCCAATAGGATCCCTCGTTTGGATCATGGACACTCGTTTTGTTGTGTATTTTTATGTTTAATGAAATGAATAATTTATTTAAAAAATGACATTGATAGGGCCCATACTGGGTGCTGTTTTGTCTTCTACTGAATTAAAGGATCTATTAACAAACTGTAAATGTACCAAAATCAACTTTGGCACATAAAAAAGAAAAAACTAAACTAGGCCTGTACTAGAACAGCCATAAAAAACATTAACCAATAATGATTAATTGTATCCAGAGGTACGTGCATGCAGTATACAGTACATTACCATAATTAAGCTTAGACATGATAGTTGTTTGCACAATTGACATATTTACATATTTCTTTTCTGTAAAAGCAACTTTATTCTTCAGCTTATTTGCCAACTCAGTAATGTGTGTTCTAAAAGACTTTCATCTAACCAAACCTCAATGTATTTGTAGGATGGTACTTGTTCTATAACAGAACTGTTAAGGGTAAATTGTAAGGTCATTCTAAAGAAGGTTTTCTGACCTATAAAATAGCATATACTTACTATCTATAAGTCGCAGGTATGCGACAGCTTGTGTAAGAGATGGAGCATCAGCATGAAGTTTCACAAAGTTACAAATATCACGATGTGTAGAGTGAACAACAAAGCACCTACAATTGTATATTGTGGAATTTTATTTTGAAATGTAAGAAATTCTGATTAAATTCCATCGGTTACAAAAGACATAACATGGGTAGATATAGAGCATTTGATGAGGTCTAAGGGTAGCAGACAGTATCCAATATGAGATACTAGACTAAATATAAGACAAAAGGCAAAACTAAACTCTAAATGTTTTCTCTTTTACCTTTCAAACCCTTTCTCTTTTAATTGAACGATAAACAGGGTAGGCTAAGTTTTGTGTTCAGGCTAAGAGATGGATTTAAAAAATATATATTTTAATAAAGTTTTATTTGACCAATTAGTGGAATAATTGGTGTGTGTGTGTCAAAAAGTGAACAGGTTAAGATGACTGGGGATTGGGTTCTTGCTAAATAAATATATTTACTGCATTCTGTTGGCTGTAGCCATGACAACCTCACAGCAGATTATAGCTATGTCTCACAGTGCTGACATGACTGTAGAGAGGAACACTGTGTAAACCCCCTTACACACATATAAACACACATGCACATAACCACATACACTCACATGCATACATTCACACACAGTCCCACACAGACACACAATCCTACATCTCTTGAGAAGACAGCTTTTTCCAGTCTCAAAAAGTACCTAACACGGTTCGAACTGAAGATGACTGGGTTGGTGATGGAATGTAGGGGGACCATCCAATATCATCAGATCACTGTCTACCTAGAGAGTAGAAATTACATTGCCACAAGCAGCACTGCAGATTGAGATGAGTGAAACGCTGTTCAACATGTTTAGTTGTTGCGGAAAACTGTGCTATCGACATATACCCTACCGTTTAAAAGTTTGGGGTCACTCAGTAATGTCCTTGTTTTGAAAAAATAAATGTCCATTAAAAGCATCAAACTGTTCAGAAATACAGTGTAAACATTTTTAATGTTGCAAATTGCTATTGTAGCTGGAAACAGCAGATTTCGAATAATATCAACATAGGTGTACTAGGCCCATTATCTGCAACCATCAACCTTGTATTCCTTGCGAAGAATAGTCTTGAAACTGAAGATCTCATACAAAGCTTTGTATTACTTCCTTCACAGAACAGCGCAAACTGTCTCTAGCCAGAATAGAAAGAGGAGTGGGAGGCCCCGGTGTACAATTGAACAAGAGGACAAATACGTTAAAGTGCTAGTTTGTGATACAGATGCCTCACAGGTCCTCAACTGGCAGCTTCATTAAATAGTACCCGCAAAATAACTGGTCTCAACTTCAAAAGCCCTTATAACCGAGCAAAGACAACAGCTCCAAAGTATGCAGGAACTATTTAGTGAAGGAGCAGTCAGCTGGTATTCTGTCTATAATGGAGTGGCTAACACAGTCACTGGATCTGAAATCTATTGATAAGTTGTGGGAACAGCTTTACCATATGGTATGTAAGAAGTGCCTATCAAGCCAATCCAACTTGTGGGAGGTGTTTCTAGAAGCATGTGGTGAAATCTTTCAAGATTACCTGACTAAATTGAAAACTAGAATGCCAAAGGTCTAATTGCTGCAACTGAAAGATACTTTGATAAAAGCAACGATTGAAGGACACAATTCTAATTTAAAATCCTTACTATCCTCATTAATTACTATATTTTGTATTCATTTTGCCGTCTTTCCTATTCAAACTCATATTATGTATGTTTCTATGAAACATCAACACATCAACTTTGAGGACAAAATGTTCACTTGCTGCCTAATATATACCATCCACTGACAGGTGCCATGACGATGAGATTATCAGTGTTTTTCACTTCACCTGTAAGTGGTCATAATGTTATGGCTGATTAGTATGTGTATATATATGTATATATATATATATATATATATATACACACACACACAGTATGTATATATGTGTGTATATATATATATATACATACTGTAGTGTATATAGCCTTGATCACCACTGTCATTGAGACAAAGCAGAGGCAGATTGTAACCAAACACAGATTCTCTTTTCGGCCGTGTGAAACAGGAAGTCCCAGGCTTCATCCAAAATGGCATCCTATTCTCTTGTGAAGAACAACATAGGTAGTGCACAATAAAATGAATAGGGACCTGTTTGTGACTCACACCATTCCTACTTACTGTTGGATATTAAACAGATTAGCTGATGATTGCAGGGCTGCACTGCCAGAATGAACAGCGGTTGGAATTGATTTTTGTCTGGATTCGGTGGCTCAAACATGACTTTCAAAGTGATTAGCATTTCATTCAGGTCTCAAAGAACCTGAGTAGAACTGACATCAATAAAACACATAGAAAAATGATACAAACACAGAAAATAGATTAAATGAAATGTACGATTATATTGTAGGTATGGGTGTCCTTGTGTGTATGTACAGTGGAGGAGAAATTATTTGATCCCCTGCTGATGTACATTTGCCCACTGACCAGTCTATAATATTATTGGTAGGTCTATTTCAACAGTGAGAGACAGAATAACAACATGTAAAATCCAGGAAAACGCATTTCAAATAAATTATGAATTGATTTGCATTTTACTCAGTGAAATAAGTATTTCACCCCTTTGCAAAACAAGACTTTGTACTTGGTGGCAAAACCCTTGTTGGCAATCAGAGGTCAGATGTTTCTTGTAGTTGGCCACCAGGTTTGCACACATCTCAGGAGGGATTTTGTCCCACTCCTCTTTGCAGATCCTCTCCAAATCATTAAGGTTTCGAGGCTGACATTTGGCAACTCAAACCTTCAGCTCCCTCCTCAGAATTTCTAAGGGATTAAGGTCTGGAGACTGGCAAGGCCACTCTACCTTAAGGACCTTAAGGTGCTTCATCTTGAGGCACTCGTTTGTTGCTTTGGCTGTGTGTTTTGGGTCATTGTCATGCTGGAATACCCATCCACGACCCATTTTCAATTCCCTGGCTGAGGGAAGGATGTTCTCATCCAAGATTTGACGATACATGGCCTCATCCATCGTCCCTTTGATGCAGTGAAGTTGTCCTGTCCCCTTAGCAGAAAAACACCCCCAAAGCGTAATGTTCCCACCTCTATGTTTGACGGTCGGGATGATGTTCTTGAGGTCATAAGCAGCATTCCTTGTCCTCCAAACACAGCGAGTTTAGTTGATGCCAAAGAGCTTGACTTCGGTCTCATCTGACCACAACTCTTTCACCCAGTTCTCATCTGAATCATTTAGATGTTCATTGGCAAACTTCAGAAGGGCCTGTACTTGTGCTTTCTTGAGCAGGGGGACTTTGCGGGCGCTGCAGGATTTCAGTCATTAACAGCGTAGTGTGTTACCAATTGTTTTCGTGTTGACTATGGTCCCAGCTGCCTTGTAATCATTGACAAGATTCTCCAGAGTAGTTCTGGGCTGATTCCTCACCGATCATTCCTCATGATCATTGAAACTCCACAAGGTGAGATCTTGCATGGAGCCCCAGACCAAGGGAGATTGACAGTTATTTTGTGGTTCATCCATTTGTGAATAATCGCACCAACTGTTGTAAACTTCTCACTAAACTGCTTGGCGATGGTCTTGTAGCTCATTCCATACTTGTGTAGGTCTACTATCTTGTCCCTGACATCCTTGGACAGCTCTTCGGTCTTGGCCATGATGGAGATGCAAATCAATTACTTGAAATGCGTTTTCAGGATTGTTGTTATTCTGTCTGTTACTGTTCCAATGAACCTTAAAATTATAGACTGATCATTTCTTTGTCAGTAAGCAAACATACAAAATCAGTAATTCTTTCCTCCACTGTATGTATGGATATATGTATGAGTATGAGTGTACAAGTGTGTTATTCAGTCTTGTGTGTATAATAGTGTCCGAGAGAAGAGTGCTCCGTCAGAAGTCTTCTGTCACACTTGGTAATGATCAAAGTGCTCCTCTGGACCCCCTACTGAATATACTCTCACTCAGTCATCTGGAGCAGAATTGCTCATCCATGCGGCTCTCCCAGCGTCTTTCCTTGATATTCGACACAGGTTGTTCTACTGTTGCTGCTGGTTAGGCCAACATCGTAAAAGATCAGTCAATTTATTAATCTTTTTTTTTTTGCCTATGACAGAAATCTCCAATGTGTCTTTTTCTTCCTAAATAAAATCTTTATTTTTACAAGATGTGAACATATTTGACATCAAATGTCAAATGCAACTGTCTTATACCTTATAACAAATGGAAACAGTACATTTTAAAACAGAAACAGTTAAAGGAACAATGAAAAATAAGTAATTTTAAATCTAGGCCCATATTTAAAAAGGAAAAACAAAATTGGGCTCACCATTTTTGATTAAGTAAGCCTACTACATTTACATGAGAGGCCTGGTGTCATTGAAATGTGTTATTTTATGAAAAACTTTATAGCGATATTTTCTGTGAATATATTTATAAGATGTATTATGTTAAGTGAAGATGATCGATGATGATCAACTGGAAGTGGTATTATTGCAAAGTGGATCGTTTAGGAATCACAGAAACTCCATTAAGCCATTAAGTAGCAGACCATGTAAAGTAACAGAGCAGGGTTGCCGGGTGCTGAGGCACATAGTGGGTAAAGACTTTGCTGACTCAACTGCAGAGAAACAAACCTTTACCATTAACATCAACATTAAAACTGTGCACTGGGAGCTTCATGGCATGGGTTCACAACACCACTAAACTCTTGAGCAGTGGAAACTGTGTTCTGTAAAGTGACAAATCACGCTTCTGTTTGGCAGTCTGCTGGACGAGTCTGGGTTTGGCAAATACCAGGAGAACGATAACTGCCTGACTGCGTTGTGCCAACTGTAAAGTGTGGTGGAGGAGGCACAATGCTTTGTGGTTGTTTTTCTGGGTTTGGCTTAGGCCCCCTTAGTTCCACTGAAGGGAAATGTTAATGCTTTAGTTCACCAAGACATTTTGAGAAATTCTATGCTTTGGGGAAGGTCCTTTTCTGTTCCAGCATTACTGTGCCCCAGTGCACAAAGCAATGTCCATAAAGGCATGGTTGGATGAGTTTGGTGTGGAAGAACTTGACTGGCCTGCACAGAGCCCTGACCTCAACCCTGTCGAACAACTTTGGGAACTAGAACAGAGATGGCAAGCCAGGACTTCTTGTTCAACATCAGGGTCTGACCTCATCAATGCTGTTCTGGGAGAGTGGGAACACACACATCAATATCTGTATGAAGCGTTATATTAATGCCTATGGATTTAGAATGTTATACAAGCTCCTGTAGGTGTAATGTGTAGGCATCCCAATACCTTTGTCCATATAGTGTATGTTATGTTTGGTCAAGTAATTTATGTCAAGTAATAATGAACTGAAAGAATTGCTGTCAATCAAATTACTTTCAACAATTATTCGATCCCTAGCACATGCACATAGCCACCACATTTACCTGGAAAAACAATGATTGTGTGGGTGTGTGTTTGTGCATGTGAGACTGTGTCAGTGTTTTGTCAGAGTGTGTATATGTGTACTACTAGTGATATTCAGATGTCCTCACTAATAGAGTAACCAATGGAAAATCATGACTAGTGAGGACATATTGCAGATCATTTACATTTATAATAATATAAATATTTTTTAGACTTGGGGTCATGGTTAGGGTTATAATGGAGATGTATTAGTTAATGTTAGGGTTCAGGGTTAGAAAAGATAATTGTGATCAATTGATATCACAAAAAAGTTCTCACAAATATATCTAGGTGTGTGTGCGTTTGTTCACACATACTTGTGTCTGTGTGTGTTTGGATATGTGGGTTATTCAGTCAGGACTCAACTGCTGATTCAGGAGTTCCAGAAGCTCCCGTTGGGTTGGAGGCACCAAGCAGGGCAGCAGAGGGGAGGGTGGTGGCCTGCCTTTGTGTTCCAAATCCCAGGGGAACTGGTCGCCCATTGTGGCTCCTCGCTCGTGTGCCAGGCAGAGAGCTGAGAGGGGATTTCTAATAGAAGCACTACACAGTAGACCAGATGACTCTCAGGTTTTTTTTAACCTCATTTTCTGTTATTGTTCCCTTAGTTGGACCCAATGCACAGTCAGCCTGGCTGCCCCAGAGCCTCATACCATGATAGGTAAGTGGGCCCGGAGAATGATGATCTGGAGAGATGGAGCTAGAGGGACGTGTTAAGAGGGATGGGTCTGGTTGGATGGATCTGGAAGTATAGATCTGATGGGATGGATCTGGAAAGATGGCTCTGACATATCTAGCAATGGGTCTAGAGGAATTTGTCTGGCTGGATAGATCTAGAGGGAAGGATCTGGTAGAATGAATCTGACCAGATAGATCTACCGATCGGTCTAATTGGATGACTCTGCAGGGTTGGATCTAGAGAGATATGTCTGGGAGATGGGGCTAGAAATATGAGGCTTGAGAGATACATCTACAAGGATTGGTCTGCAGGGATGGATTTGGAGGGATGGGTGTCGAGGGATGATCTGGAGGAATGGAAATAGACGGGTCTGTAGGGTTGGGACTTGAAGGATGGATTTGGAGGGATGGGTCTAGGTTGCCTTGAGAGCCAGGAGTTCAGGTGTGAGACTGGGGAGCAACTGACCAAATCCAGAACAGGAGTACTCCTGCCTCAGACTCAGACATGCTGTAGACAAGTTGTGTGCACAACATACCATTTGATGCCCATATCTGAAAGGAGCAGATATTTAATACAGCCTTTTGATATTAACGTGTTTGATCAGCTTTTGTACATATTCATTTAGGAGATTGTATGTAGTGACTGTATTTCCATAATGAGCATACCTCAACATGGGAAGTGGCACAACATGAAGCCTCTGCAGTAGATGACATCATTTGACATTTGCCCAAAATGGCCACGGTGAGCCAATGCATGAAGAAGCCTGTGGCTGACTGCCTGTCTTCAGGCTGGTTTCCCGAGAGCATCCCCCCTTCTGCTGCCCTGCGTGACGTGAGCCCAGATCAAGGAGCAGTGTTGCTCTGAGAAACAGGGAAGTGGGGAGACACACAGGAATGCAGCTCCAGTGGAGCTGTAAGGAGAGGAGGGGGGGCAATTAATTCTTCAACATCCAACGTGTTTTTTCTCTCCCTGTAGACATTCAGAGCTTCTTTTGTTTCCACTTTCTCCTTCAGTTTCAGACCACTGTTCTGTTGTTAAGACAACCAGAAGGAATGGCCGGTGACTGGTTGTTTTGTAATGCCTGTCTTTTCTCATCAAAAAGCTAGTGTAACTGAGTCATTCCATGGCCTTTAAAATCAGTTTAGTGCAATATTTTTATTTTACCTAACTTCTATGTCCTGTCATCAAGAGCACCTGCTAAAATACATGTTTAGTCATTAATCGGCTATTAATCCCCTTGTGACAAGGAGAATAGAAACTTACTTTATATATTTATGCAAGGACAATTTAAAACACTTACACAAACTAATTTCTGAAGATATTCCAGCCCATCTATCTGTGGGTAAAAATGTGCCACGCTGAATTTCAATTTCAAAACTTTAAATTTTCTATAAGAAAACATCCGAAAATTGTCCAAAAAAGCACTTGTGTCACCGATTGACACATTATTGTTTTACCAGATGTTTCAGGTTTCTGTTCAGAAGAAGGTTAATCTAAAATGAGGGATATATGTAATTAAATAACCAAAAACGTAAAGAAAACATCTTCAGAATTGTAAAATTATAATTTGGATACATTTTGGATTGAATGGGTTGAAATCTTTCAAAACAGATTTGTCAGAGGAACTTTTATTAATAAAAACATATTTATTTAATTATACTGGTACACAGAATATTCAAGGTCGCTTTGTTCAATAACAGGAGTTTAAAACTCGTAGTATTGGGCAAGTTCCAAAAAAATATCAAATGGATAAAATAAAGACACTCATTCGTGGAACGACCTAACAGGACGCGTCTACAATGCAAACACAAACAAATACGAACACACACACGCACACATCTCGTCATGGACACGCACATGCAGCCTTTGATATTGAATAGCTGACGGTCTCTATCTTTCTCACTCTACTTTATCATATCTAGAATTAAAGTGCCTTTTGGCGCTATTTGAATGAGAAAAGACCCTATTCAGCTGCTATGGCCCTTTATTAACACGCGTCTCTGGGGCTGTGCAAAGCCCCTCGAATGGATGAGGTCTCGTGCTCAGGTATTATGTCCCCTTTCATTCCCCGTGCTCGCAAACCATTGGCTCCCCGGCGCTGGGGGGCTTTTGTTCTCCCCATCCCCACTCCCCCTTTCGCTGTCTGAGCGAGTGAATGGAAATACGCACAGATGTGTGGCGCTGTTCAAACTTATCCTCCGCCGTCTCGCAACTGCCGGGATAGACTGTGCGTGGAGTATTCTAGTGGGACGGTGATGGAAAGATGCGATAACTATTTACCTGTCGATAGCAGTCTGTTTCCGTGGCTCACCAGTGACCGGTCCAAGGGTACTAGCCGTTCTCCAGGCACAGACAGCGGGCCAGAAAAGCAGCAGCAGTCCTATTCATTAGGCGACAGTCGGCTTCCTGGTATGGATGATGCAGCTCAGTGAGCCCACATTCCTTTCACTGCCGTATCTCATTTCTGTCTGCAGTCTAAAAATGCTGCGGCTGAAGGAGTTTTGGGTTGGGTGGTGAGGTCTGCCATTTATCCTTAGCCTATATACACCTGCTTTCAACGGCTCGCCATGGCTATGGAAATCTCTAATGGTAGGCTGTGATTGATATGTTCAGAAGGACTTTGAAATTGTATTTACTATAGACCTATTTATATTGTAGACATCACATGTTGAGTTTTAAACGGCGTACTAATGTGGGATTTGGCTGATCTTGAATAGAAATACATTTTGTCATGTTTTATAATTAGTTTTAATTAGTGTCACTTTTAATGGTAAAATACCACTTAGGCATAATTTTATTTCAGTCCTCGTAATAGCCTAATTGTTAATTCGATTCAAGGGTGAACTAAGGCCACTGCGTTTTCCATTGAGAAATTGGGTTGAGGTCAATGGGGACAATCACACAGACAGCGAGAGTTTTAAATGTTCTGCTTTCACCTGCCAACCGCCAGACATCGCGAAGAACGCGACAACTGGACAACAGGTGCTTCTTTGCGCACCACGGTATACACATTACGCAGTTGTGTTGCAACGAGAGAAAACACTTTGTTTTGTCTTAAATTTCAGTAAAAACATGCGTTAATTGTGTTTGGGTTAAAAACATTTAAAATGGTGGTAAATGAAGTCGTCGGGAAAACGAAGGTAGATTGCTACCACACCTGTACCTTTCCTTACCACTAGGAGCGACGTTACACCGTACCTGTTGTAGTGGTGTTACACTACTCGGTTGTGTTTGTGTGTGTGCACTTTTCGGGTAGCCTATATGTTAGTTATATGTATGGGCATCCTGTAGTCTGCTCTCAGTGCCCACTGCACTGTATGGCTTTTTATTCCTATCTGACTGCGTTGATGGTTCATATAGGGATGGAAGCCATGCAGTGCGCTGGGCTTATATCAAGTTGGACCAACGAAGAGGACCACTGAGACAAGCCCCCCACCCCATGATCCTAGTGATCTATATTCTACTGCAGCAAGGCTGTCTGGAGCTGTGGCTCCCTTATCAGTTCACAGACAGCTCCCTGAAGTGACATATTCCCTCCAGGCTTCAGCATCACCCAGAGGAAGCCTTCAACCACAACAAGATACTGGTTGCCTTCACGCATGCTATCTTAGCAAATAGAGATTTGTTTTGATATATGAGCATCTAGATTAGAAAATACTGTGTTGGGCATGCTACAATCTTATCAATAAGAAACAGTAATATAAAGTTTAGATCAGTGGCATGCGTTATGATTTAAACATGTTATATTAAGAATTGGTGGCAATGAAAGGAAGAGGTGGTGCATCTATTTGCCTAATAGACAAAGACTGATGAAATGTGTGTTCCAATGCCCATACACACATGTCTTTCTATCCTTATGGGGACCTGAGACCCTAACCTAGACATCCAGGTTCTGCATGCTCTTAACCTACGATAAACTTAACAAAAGGATGACCTTAACCTTCATAACCGTGTATGCCTAAACCTAACCTAGCCCTATTGCCTAACCCTAACTGGTAATGCTTAAACAGTAAGCAACATTTTTACATTATACCAAAACCTAGCCTTTAAGGCGGAAACCACATTTTCCCAAGTGGGGACCTGCCAAAAGATTTTTCAGGTTTTATTATCATGGATCACACAAAATCCCACCACGGGAGTCAACCAGTTTTATCTGGCCGTTGGATTTTCCAGGTGCAGACCATTGAATGACAAAACCTGCCTGTCAAATAACACAACACTGCCCCCTTAAGGAAAGCACAGTGAACTGTACATTTCTTTTGCAGTTACTTAAATTGCCATGACAAGAGTAAACTGGTTACTGACCTGTTACCAACTGACCTAATTCAGTCTTTTGTTGCCTCTGTCTTTTGTTGCCTCTGTCCCCCCCTTTTTTGACAAAGTTTTCTGGCATCATATTAAATGTGGGCAAATATTTATCAAAAACAATTACATTTCTAAGTTTCAACATTTGATACATCCTCTTTGTACAATTTTCTATTAAATATAGGGTTTACATGATTTTCACATGATTGTATTTTGTTTTTTATTTCCTTTTTAGCAGCACTTTTTTTTTAAACGGGTTGTAAATACATCTCCAGAAAAGCACCCCCACACCATCAAACCACTTATTTTTGCTGTTCTTGACATGATATGGACTACTACAGTACAAACATAATATGGTCTTCTGCATACCAATCCAACTTTGTCAAAACACAACTGATTAGCTGAAATGCATTAAGGAACGAAATTCCACAAACAACCTTTTGAAAAGCCACACATGTTAATATAAGTGTGGCTACCAGGTGGCTACATCAAAAGGTTGTTTGATTGAGAATACTCAATGACTACCAAGCTGCTATCAAGGCAAAGGGTGTTTTGAAGAATCTAAAATACATGTATTTTGATTCACAGAACACATTTGGTTAATACATAATTATCATTTTCAAAGTTTTGATTTCTTAACTATTATTCGACCATGTGGAAACTTGTAAAAATAAAATAAACAAATACCCTTGAATCAGTAGGAGTGTCCAAACATTTGACTGGTACAGTACACATTGCAAAATAAAGAATTAAAACTATTAATTCATATTGTTGCTGATCTTATCTCTTCCTTTCTAATGATCTCATTTGTCCATTAAACAGCAAGCTTGCTAAATAAATACATAAAAGATGTAAACAAATAGGTATGGCCAATGAGGGTAGCCTTAGACCAGTGGTTCTTAACCCATTCCTCAGGGAACCCGAGACATTTCACATCTTAGCTGCAGCCCGGACAAGCACAGCAGATACACTAATCAAGGGCTTGAGGATTATGTGCGCTAGCTAAAGGGTAGTTCAAATACCGGGACTGGCTGGGGTTCCCTGAGGAATGGGTTAAGAACCACTGCCTTAGACTGCGCGTCACATGTTCATATGTTAATACGTTGGCGGTCATCTTTTATTTTCTATCAGGTGATGTCTATGAACCAGGGATATATACATCTCCTTCAAATAGCAGTTTAGGCTACATTGACTTCCTTATACATCTATTTGTGTGAATTGACTGGGAAAGGAATGGCTGTCAGTACAATTCATTTAACAACGTAGCAAGCGTTCTATCCAGCTAACAGGAATGAGAGCGTAACCCCGGGTCTAATATCTGCGTTGGGCAGCGGAAGTACTTACGGATGTGACGTACCTGGAGGCTGCCAAAAACCTCACATCGCCTTACGTTTTTGTTGTTGTGTTATGAAATGCTCTGAAAGTTGTATTGCATAACCACGACTTCGGGTCCTAGTTAAAGAACACGTGTGCATGGAAAATCGATTCAAAGTCTGTGTGTAATACTCTAAAATTAACAATTCGAGTGAACATGGCCAAGCAAAAAAAGTCTGCAGACACATCAGTGGAGACCGATACAAAGAAACTGAAGCAGGTTGCAAAGGGTAAAACCCGAGGATCAGCAAGAGCCAAAAAAGATCAAGGTAAAAAAGACCAAGCCAAAAACAGTTACCAACCATAAATAATTGAAAGTAAAAACCCATTTAAAGGGTTGCTATTTACCTTAGTTTGGCTGCATGTGCTACATGACCGACCAAAGGCTTTGCAGCGAGGTTGTAAATTGAATTTGCATGACGTTAATCTTTTTTTATTCAAAATTAGAATTGATGCATTTGAATGGGCCAATTCATGTTTTGCTAAATAGTTTGCAGGTACATTGTGTTCCTGTTTACCATTAAAGACCCATCTTTCTGTTCACTTGGCGGCATATAAAACATGTTCATTATTCATTTCAGTTCCTTTTATGCAGGCAAACTCTCTCTAATGGTAATTTGACCACTCAAAGTTCATAACAGTAGCCATATTAAGGAGCTGTCTTCTTTCCTCAATACCCTTTTATTGGAATTTAAAGAGAATTTTCAAAGTGATTTGTAGACACTTTAGCAGGAATGTATTATATTGTGTGGGCCATAAAAACAATCGTTAGACAATAGAAAGTGTTTTACTCTGATAATTTGACCGATCTCTACCTCCTCAGAGAATGGAGAGGAAACAGAGAAGATTCAGAGAAAAGCCAAGACCAAACCCCGTCCCTATAAACCTGTAGTAGCAGACACAATTATATCCAGCAAATACTTCCACGAAAATTCTCCAGTGAAGGGGGAACCTGTTGATATGTCTCCTGATAGTTACACTACCCCCCCTTTCATCAGTACCGGAACAGACACCGTAATGTTTGCTAAAGAGGAAGAGGATGATGATGATGACAGTGATGAGAATGACTGGGAGGAAGTGGAAGGTGAGACTGATCACTTGTTTTCTACTGTACAATGTTTGTTTCCCACACACGCAGTGTTTTGTTCACATTTCATGATCCAAAGTTTAGCATGCGTTGTAGATATTTAGGAACTTTACATTTTTATTTTTGCAATAAGCATGTTAGGGTTTATATTTCCAAAATTCTGTGCTGTGTCCATGCATGCATTAGAATAGATATATTGGCCTGTTACATCTACCCCGTGTATCTTTTTGCTTGAGTAAGTATGGGAAAGTATGTCTGTGTACGTCTGTGTTTTCCATATGGTGTCATATGATGGCTCTGGCCCTTGCTCTGTGTTCATGACCGTGTGAGATTGCGGTCTGTCCTTAGAGTTGGCTGTGCCTTCGGGGGCAGCAGAGCCATCAGAGCCAGCCCTGCCCTCACAGCCTGTGGAGATAGAAATTGAGACCCCAGACATCCTCCTTAAAAGGCAGAAACGGTGAGCAATAGTGGAAGCAATACCATGTCTCCTCCTTTGGAATAGCAAGTTGCGCATAATTCAGGCCGTTGGAGTACTGGTGATGTATATATTAACCATCAATCAATGTAACCATGACAAACTGACTCCAGGGAGAAGAAGAAGGCTGAGTTTGAGACCTACCTGCGACGTATGATGAACCGCTTTCACAAAGATGTTGTGGAGGACACACACAAGGTTAAAACACACACAGAATTTGCATCTGAAAGATTTCCACATGGTCTAGCTAATGTACTTTTAGGGAATTACTCTAACTTCTTATTCCAACAATGTTTTCTTGATAAAATAATTATGGTATGCTTGTTTGGAAAGGAAAGTTGGTAAATATGGGGGGAAATTAGTTTTTGCTTATAGTGCAGTAGGTCAGATTCAAACCCCCACCGCAGCAGTGCATGCTCAGTACACGGCCACATCTTAGGCCACTACACCACCATCTTAGGACACTGTACCACCAGCTTTGACTGGTACTCTACCGAAGGCCACAACAATACCGTTACAACAACACTGTTACAATACACAATACTACCGTCTCTGCCATAGGTCCACCTGATGTGTCTTCTAGCCAATGGCATGTTCCGGAACCAGTTGTGCAGTACACCAGACCTGCTGGCTATCACCTTGTCTCTGTTGCCCACCCACTTCATCATGGTGGCCAAGGAACGCATCGATGCCAATTACCTCTCTGGCCTGCTTAAGTGGTGAGATGGGCCTTCAGCCAGGGGTTAAATTGGTCAGAATGATACCTAGGGGAAGCTGTTCTCCGATACTTCTAATGGCCAGCAGTCTAACCTTTCAGATACAACTGTAAAGTAAGTCTTCCCCACTTCCCAAATTCCAATCCAACCCTTGTTTTCATCTTAAACTTAGTAAACCTACTCTGTTTATTCCTGGTTGTATACATATTTATTTTATTCAGTTATGAGAGGTTCTTGTTTAGAGCAATTTCCCATTCATTCATCTGAACATCCCTAGGTGGTACAACCGGATAACTCAGTAAGTCATAGTAGGTCATAGTAATACCTGACTTTCTTTGAACATCCTCAACAATGTTTTTAATCCTAGGTCTTCTTTGTCATTTATCCTGGTTAAATCTGACCAGGTTTGAGACAACATTCACCCTAAACCCAAAGCTTTCCTGTGAGGAGAAGCTGGACCCACAGGACTTACTTGAGAAGAGGCTGGGCAGCCTTACCGCTAGAGACCACCAAGAAATGACACACGTGAGTGCCTTTTGTCCTACACACTGAGTTGTTTGTGGCTAGGTTTTATGGGGATCATGATCTGAACTATTTTAGTCAGTTTTCAGTATAGTTTAGAATAAGAGGTTAAACAGCTTGAGTATAACATTCATTCTGAAAATGTTTGTAACATGGGTTTGAAATAGTGACACTACTGTTAAGTGTTTTGCAATTGGTTTTTCACTGTCTTGAACTACTAATTATGCATTGTGTAGGAAGATACTTAAAATGTGTAAAAACAAATAATTCATTTGTGTCTTACAATTATGAAATACGTCTACTTTAAATATTGTACCACTAATTGAATACAATATTTAGCAAAATTACCTTTATTTTGTGTTATGGGGAGAGACAGAGTATGGACACTTGTCAAGGACTTAAGGCACTGGAGGGCATTCTGGGGGAATCCTGGCTGTCTTCCTCCAGCCGTTTCCTCCTGTTGAGATCCCAAAGAGGTGTAGGGACCTGCCTGCCTAGATTTGATTCTATTTTTTTATTAATTTTATTTTTGGTGTTTATAACTGGTGTCTATTGCTGATGTTACTAAGCTGAATACAATTTTGAAACAAGTGTTTCTATGGTCTTATCTGGGTGAAATAGACGTCTATCATCTGGGCTTGTGACAAATCAACTCCTGCCTGTTCCCTCCAGCTGTTTCTGTTAGTGCTGAGGTCGTTGCAGCTCTTCTGTCGACTGGTCCTCTCTCTTCAGCCCCTTTCACTCAAGACCCTATCAGCCAAGGTACAGCCGGTACCTCATTTCTTGGTTTGTGTGTGCACAATGGTTTAAGTTGACTGGACGGTTGTTTGTTCAACTAATCCAACATGCTTGAATTTAGAGCAAGGCCAAGAACTCTGGCAGCCCATCTGGGAAGAGTCCCTCAAAGAAGAAGCCTCCCAAAGACGACCCCTCAGAGCGCAAAGTCTCCCCAGGGACCAAAAGACCAGCGGGGGTGACGGGCCAGAGAGGGGCGAAGAAGTTAAAAATGAAAGAGGCGGAGCCAGAGAAAGCTGTTTCGTCAGGACAGAAACCTAAGAACTCCAAGCGCCGCCGCGTCGCTTCGAAGGTGAGCTACAGAGAGGAAAGCAGTGAAGGGGAGGGGCCCAGTGACGGGGAGGAGTTCCAGCCAACCGAGGAAGAGAACAGCGAGGACTCTGAGGGAGCAGGCAAATCCCTCAGTGGCAGGAAAGGAAAAGGAGGCAAGAGCAAGGCCAAGACGTCGCCTCCACAGAGAGGGGGCAGCAAGAAGAGAGTCAAGTGTGAAGAGGAGGGGGATGAGGATTGGGAGGAAGTTGAGGAGGGGGAGGCAGAGGAAGCGAATGGGGGGAGGAGGAAGGGCGAGGAGGGTGCGGACGAGTGGCTGGAGGTGTACATTGAGAAGACGGGGTGCTGGGTGTGTGTGGATGTGGTGCAGGGGGTGGGGCAGCCACAGATGTGCTCCAGACAAGCCACCCACCCTATGACCTACGTGGTGGCTGTGGACGGGGGCGGTCACCTGAAGGACCTGGGCAGCAAATACGACCCCACCTGGATGACCGCCACCAGAAAGAGACGAGTGGACGAGGAGTGGTGGGTGGAGACGCTAGAGCCCTTCCTCAGTCCTGAATCCGAGAGGGATGTCCAGGAGGACAAGGAGGTGAGAAGCTCACATCGACAGACATTTTACTTTATTGGGGGCGGGGGGTGGGGGGGGTTGTACAGCGTCTCAACCATACACTCCTTTCTCTGGCCTCCAGCTTCAGGCAAAGTTGCTGGATAAGCCGTTGCCCACGTCAATAGCTGAGTTCAAAAACCACCCCCTGTACGCCCTAAAGAGACATCTACTGAAGTATGAAGCTCTCTACCCCTCCACGGCGGCCATCCTGGGGTACTGCAGGGGAGAGCCCGTCTATTCCAGGTGAGTAGCACACAAAAGGTATTTAAAACCATTGGGGTTTTCCAACTGATTTTAAATGCAAATTAATAGTAAGGATATACAGTCACCAAGAAAACAATTAATAAGTAACACACTACGCCGTGAAGGACTGAAATCTTGCAGCGCCCGCAAGGTAGGGGGACCTTGCGGGCGCTGCAAGATTTCAGTCCTTCACGGCTCAAGAAAGCACATGTACAGGCCCTTCTGAAGTTTGCCAATGAACATCTGAATGATTCAGAGGAGAACTGGGTGAAAGCATTCTGGTCAGATGAGACCAAAATCAAGCTCTTTGGCATCAACTCAACTCGCCGTGTTTGGAGGTGGAGGAATGCTGCTATGACCCCAAGAACACCACCCCACGTCAAACATGGAGGTGGAAACATTATGCTTTGGGAGTGTTTTTCGGCAAAGGGGACAGGACAACTTCACCGTATCAAAGGTACGATGGATGGGGCCATGTACTGTGAAATCTTGGGTGAGAACCTGCTTCCCTCAGCCAGGGCATTGAAAATGGGTCATGGATGGGTATTCCAGCATGACAATAACCTAAAACACAAGGAGTTGCTCAAGAAGAAGCACATTAAGGTCCTGGAATGGCTTAGACAGTCTCCAGACCTTAATCCCATAGAAAGTCTTTGGTGGGAGCTGAAGGTTTGAGTTGCCAAATGTCAGACCTCAAATCTTTATTGATTTGGAGAGGATCTGCAAAGAGGAGTTGGACAAAATCCCTCCTGAGATGTGTACAAACCTGGTGGCTAACTACAATCAGCCAAGGTACGTCCTATAAGTTCAAAAACCACCTGAAACATTACTTACATGTACAATCAACGTGTCTGCAATATATGCATATAAATATTTGTTTAATTATAAAGTAATGGAATATACAGTAGTAAATACTTGCATCTGTGTTCCCCGCAGGGACTGTATTCACACGCTACACTCCCGAGACGCCTGGCTGAAAGAGGCCCGAACTGTCCGTCTAGGAGAGGAGCCCTACAAGGTGACCTGGGTTGCATCCATTTGGACAAAACGTAGCAAAACTATCTCTCCCACAAACTCTCAACCTCCATTATTGTCTTCTTTTTTCAGATGGTGAGAGGGTTTTCCAATCGCTCTCGAAAGGCCAGGATTGCATCAGAGCAGAAAGAAAAAGACGACCTGCCTCTGTTTGGTGAATGGCAGACAGAGGAATACCAACCACCAGTAGCTGTGGATGGAAGGGTAATAGGAGTTTATGGTGCTTGAATGAGCCATGGCAGGTCTTCAGGTCCGTTGATATCTGATAACCATCGAGTTAAGCGTATGTTTCCGTTTTCTGCAGGTTCCCCGTAACGACTTTGGCAATGTGTACCTGTTCAAGCTCTGCATGCTTCCCGTAGGCTGCGTCCACCTGCGTCTGCCCAACCTCCACAGAGTGGCTAAGAAGCTGGACATTGACTGTGCCCTTGCCGTTGCCGGCTTTGACTTTCACGGCGGCTACTCTCATGCTGTGTACGTTCCATTTTGCATGTATGCCGGTGTGCGCTTGTGAAATAGTTTGTCACATGTCTGTCATTTATTACCTAGTATGGTTGTGGGTTTATTTTCTAGAACGGATGGCTACGTTGCCTGTGAGGAGCATGAGGAGATCCTTAGAGCAGCTTGGGTGGAAGATCAAGAGATCCAGAAGGAAAAGGAGAAAGAGGTGAGTTGTGAAAAAACTCTGTATTGCTGTTTGGCTTTTGAATTACTGTTGTAATTGTAGAGTTGTATGAATTAATTAAATTAATTCATTTATATAATATTAATATAATCTGATCATTTTAGAGGTTTCTTATATTTATGTTTGTTAGGTTAATGTTGGTGTTTGTTATGTTAATGCTGGTGTTTGTTAGATTAATGTTGGTGTTTGTTAGGTTAATGTTGGTGTTTGTTAGGTTAATGCTGGTGTTTGTTAGGTTAATGTTGGTGTTTGTTAGGTTAATGTTGGTGTTTGTTAGGTTAATGTTGGTGTTTGTTAGGTTAATGTTGGGGTACGTGAAGTTAATGTTGGTGTTTGTTAGGTTAATGTTGGTGTTTGTTAGGTTAATGTTGGTGTACGTGAAGTTACTGTTGTTGTTGTTGTTTATGTTACTGTTCATGTTTTTAAGATAACCGTTGGTGTTTGTTAGGTTACTGTTGGTGTTTGTTAGGTTACTGTTGGTGTTTGTTAATGTTCATGTTGGTGTTTGTTAATGTTCATGTTTGGTAGGTTACTGTTGGTGTTTACGTAATACTGCTTCTATTTTGCTCATGCCGTCAGTCCTTTATGTGTGTATTGTATTGTCTGTTTACCAGAAGCGGGAAAAGCGGGCTGTGTCTAACTGGACGCTGCTAGTGAAGGGCCTGCTGATTAGGGAGAGACTTCAGAGGCGCTATGGGAAGAAAGGCCTGACAGCCGGAGGAGGCCTGGATGAACTGAGGAGCCAGAATCGGGAAGGCGTGGACGGCCTGTCCTCTGAAGAGGAGGGGGAAGGTGGGCCAAACACCGCTGCTGCCATAGTGGCACAGGCCTGGCCCCAGAACAGACAGGAGGGGCAGGACAGTGGCACAGGGGGAGCCTCCCTGAGAAAATCCAAACAGGAAAAAAGAGGCCAGCAGAAGCACCTTTTTCCCTTTGAGAAAATATAAGAAGAGTTTGTCATGGTTCTCTGACAGTTGTGTTCTTCGTGTTGCCAGAACAAATAAGAAGTAGGCCAAAACAAAAAATGTTTGGCAATACCTCGTTTTGGCTGTGGCAAGGTAAGGTAAATATAGGTCATTGTAATCCCCAGGGAGCAAACAAACAAAACCTCCTGGTGCATTGAAACTTTGCTGCAGGTGGTAAAACCGCTAAGTGTACTGTTTTTTTTTTCCCACACACACCTGTCTCTGTACAGAGAAGGTTGTGTGGGGGGGAACCTCAGTGTGGCAGTTGTCTGTCTTTAATGTATATTAGTAGACAATGTTTTTATAAAGAACAATATTTTTCTAAGAATAGTTAGTGAATAAATATAATTTAACACTATTGTTATATTGCAGTTTTGATGGAATATGGTATGTTTTTTGGGGGATAGCAAGTAAAAAAAGAGAGTTATAACCATTGTTTATGGTGTTTTGCTGGATTCTAGCATTTGCATTCAAAATGCTCCTCGATGGCACAGTGGTAAAGTCATTTCCTCACAGTCGGCATTACGTGACAAGGGTTCACCACAGGGGTCCTGCAGTGGGCGGTGCAATTGGCCAGCACTGTCCTGGTTTGGGGGTTACTAAATAAAAATCTCATTATTGACTGTTCTTTTTCCACTGGCAGTTGCTACTCTGAAACCAGACCTGACATTGAATTAAAAAGTCATCATGTTCTTCTCCTCACTAAGTAATTTTTGCTCTTTTAGCCGCAATGACAGTAACACCTCATTTAGTTGTGAATCAATCTCTCACATTGCTGCAACATTTCTGGGTTATTCAGCATTAGCTGCAATAAAAAATCTTTAATTGTCCTGCCAAAACAACTTACTGGGTTTTGGTTGAAATATTGTCTTATGCTCTATGACCCAGGTTCACTTCATCTTTTGAATTTGTTAGGCTTCAGCGGATAAAAATGAACATATCTGAAAAACACACATAATTGTGAAAAACGGTCACATTCAACTAACAGGCATCAACATGTTTACTGTAAGGTTACTCAGCTGATTTTTCAAACAATGTTTAGACCTTAACTCTATCGACATGTTGTGACTCAGTGGTTGTTGAGTTAATTTTATTGAGCAGCTTTTCATGGAAGAGTGGGACAAATTTCTCCTGCAATGAAGTGAGAGATTATTCAACAAGTAGGCACAAGCAGTAAGGTGTAAACTCTGAAATGCTTTTTCATTTTTTATTGCATAACATAATTGTAAGGGAAATCACATAGATACGTATACAAATTGTATTTGTTTACTCAGACACTATTTAGTTAATGTTATTTTTGAAGATCAGATTTTTTTTGTGTAAACTAGTTCCAATTAGAAAGAGAAATAAACTGTTATGAAAACACAGTTATGTTTTCAGTGGACAGCCTCATTGAAATGTATTAAGAATGTGTTTATTTTTCTACCCTTCACTTCAGACAAATGCTTTACAACGCCAGGCATAAATAAGTTCACCACCTACATTTTAATGGTTATGTTTTAATCCCATTCTATTCATTTTATTTTGGTTACTTTGAACCCAATGGAAATGTTGAGTCATTCTTTTGTATCAGCACCAAAAGTTTCCAAAATTACGAACTCACAAGGTGCTCCGACATGCTGGAAAAGGCATTGTTTGTCACCTAACTGTTCTTGGATGCTTGGGAGAAGTTGGTCTGGGAGGATGTTTTGGTACCATTCTTTATTCATGGCTGTGTTCTTGAGCCCACACATGAATGGTCTCAGGATGCTTTACTGTTGGCATGACACAGGACTGATGGTAGCGCTCACATTTCTTCTCCAGACAAGCGTTTTTCCGGATGCCCCAAACAATAAGAAAGGTGATTAATCAAGAGAAAATGACTTTACCCCAGTTCTCAGCAGTCCAATCCCTGTACCTTTTGCAGAATATCAGTCTGTCCCAGATGCACTCACACCTGCCTACTGCCATTCCTGAGCAAGCTCTGCACTGGTGGTCCCCCAATCCCGCAGCTAAATCAACTTTAGCAGATGTCCTGGCGCTTTCTGGACTTTCTTGGGAGCACTCTCCCTGAAGTTCTTGATGATCCAATAAATAATAGATTTAGGTGCAATCTTACTAGCAGCAGCATCTGTGCCTGTGAAGCCCTTTTTGTGCAAAGCAATGATGACTGCACGTGTTTCCTTGCAGGTAACCATGGTTAAGAGAGGATGAACAATTATTTCAATTATTCTGACTCAATCAGCATGACAGAGTGATCTCCAGCCTTGTCCTCGTCAACACTCACCTGTGTTACCGAGAGAATCACTGACATGATGCAGTGAAAATGGTTTTTGAACCATTTTCATGGCAATGATTGACTTTGCAATTAATTGCCACTGATCTGATCACTCTTTATGACATTCTGGAGTATATACAAATTGTCATCATAAAATCTTTGGCAGCAGACTTAGTGAACATTTATATTTGTGTCATTCTCAAAATATTTGGCCACGGCTATAATGTTAATGCCATGATTCTGTGCAGATCCAGTACTTAATATTGCATCAAACGTTGTTCCAGTGTGTCTCTGTTATTTGTTAGATGTTGTTATTGGTTCTTGAATGGCAAATCATTCAAATATGGATACATTTGTTGGATCCTAAGAAACTACATTACCAGTTTATTTCTGTTTTGGTCCCGCCTTCACAAAGACAACTGCCCAATGGGTGTCATCGCTGAAGATACGGAAATGACGCATTCTGTGATCATCTGTGTCCTTACAGTCTTCCGTTTAACTGGCGAGCTTGTCAGAGTTGATTCTGTTTCGTAAAAGCACTTTTGACTCCAGTTGCAAGGCGACCCAACGCGGTCCGGAAGGTAAGCAAATGCAGGTGTATTTGGTTAGAAGGGACTTAATAAGGATAAGGCGTTTTTGATTGTTCACGAGCCCTAGACGGCCTTGTTTACATGCCAATCCTCGGGGTAGTGTGAGGCGGCGGCTATGGGGGTCAGCGACTCGTTACGTATCTGCTGAATTCCAGAGGCAGTGGAACAATGGCACAGCTGTTCCCCTTACTTCCCCCAGGTTTAGGGTAGGGTGGGTATTTATTGAATTATATTGAGTTGAATACTGCTTTTGATAAGGGGGGTTAACCCCCAATTTATATTAGTTAGCAATTTTGCTAACTAAACAATACCTGTCTTAGCTACGTCGTTATTACGTTAGCTGAAGCTAGGCTAGCTGATGCCCACATACGAACCACTGACTTTACCGTGCTGTAGTCATGTTTATGTTTATTTGTCCCGAACCCTGCCCCCACTGCATATGAGTTAGGCCACAGTAATAACACAGCAAGTTCATTCTATGATTGTATGTATGTCTCTGTGTATATGTGACTATTAATAGTAATGTGGGGAATGCGAACAAGCGTCTGGCACCGGTAGTGACCTGGGCTGAGGCCAGGTCGATTTTGCAAGTCACACATTAAATCTCCTGTTCGTGTACTCTGGTGATTCATGTCTTCCCATGTTCACGTCACAAAGTGCATCGCAAAAATAACACGAGCAGATCTCTAGACAGAACGAGCACAATAACGTAATAAACTCGAGTTATCTTAGAGAATGCAATAGGTTAGTTGCCTTAAAGTTTTTATTTTTTTAATCTGGATGTGTATGTCACTCTTGTTCTTGTGCTTACTGTCCTACAGCCTCTCCTGTACGGTAAAACATGGTCATGTAATCCTTTAAATCTTTGCCATAAGCCACTAAGCGTGTTTTGTATACCACACGTGTTTACTGTTTGTCTAGTGTAACTAGCCAAAGAAAGTCATCCTATGGGTAATGTTACATACTTGTGCTTTTCAATCAAAGCGTACATCAATTTTAGGGGTGTATGACATTTTTACTATTCTTAATTCAGTGAATCATAAGTGACTAATAAAACAGAAAGCATTATCTTTTCCAGTGAGACTGTGTAATACTGTCATTTCATTGACCTTCCTGTGATTCAGACAAACAACATGTCCTTGACCTAGTGTTCATCTTTATCATAGAACTTATCAGTTTACATCTCTTGATACCCTACACCACTGTTTCTCCTGGCAGTTTAACTCCCTTTTCCCCTCTCGTCCCCCCTCCAGTTCTTTTCTCCGGCCATCCACCTCTGAGGTTCCTCATGAAAGACGGGGAGTGCAACTTTTTCTGCTTCTTCCGCTGCTGCTGAGCAGTGTTGTGCCAGTTTTGTGGGGCACCGTTTTCTGGGAGCTGTAGTTCCCCTGGTGGTGCTGGCAGCCGTAGAGCTGTCAGTCAGTCCCAGTGAGAGAGACCAGGCGGCTCTGCCGGGGAATGTCTGTGGACATGAACAGCCAGGCCTCCGACAGCAACGAGGATGACTTTGGGGTCAACTCGGATGAGGATGACGATGGAGGTGACGAGGAGGACCAGGGGGACATAGCGGACTACTACGACGGTGTGGCCGGAGACGTGGAGCAGCAGGGGGCGGACTCGTTCGACCCCGAGGAGTACCAGTTTACCTGCCTAACCTACCGGGAGAGCCAGAAGGTTATCGGCGAGGAGGTCAACAATGTCGCCGCCATCCTGAAGGTGTGTTCAAGTGAAAGGCAGTCTGAGGGGTAGTTGAGATAGTGTTGACTTTTAGTTAATTAATTGCGTCTTTCTTATCCTCACCTTGGACAGGTTTTACCTGCTGTAGCCAAACTGGTCCTTGTGCACTTTCACTGGCAGGTGTCACAAATACTGGACAGGTAAAAACACACACTAGTCATACTCACACGTGTGGATTTTCCTACGCTTGAAGTGCAAATGTTCTAATAGTATTTCCGTTGCCTCCGGTTTGGCCTTGTTAGATACAAGTCCAACTCATCTCAGTTGCTTTCCGAGGCCCACGTCCAGCCCAGCAGCACCTGCAGATTAGTTCATGTAAGTACTATGATTACCTTTTTGTACATGTATGTAATTATATGGCTGACAGGCTGACGTTTTGGCATCCGGGTGTCAATGTCAGTTTGTGTGTGTGTGTGCCATAAGTGATGTGTTCTGTGTCCCCAGCCTCCCCCCTCTCTCCACTGTGGGGTGTGTCTGCAGCTGGTTCGGAGGGACGCCCTGCTCGCACTGCCCTGTCAGCACTCCTTTTGCAAAGCATGCTGGGAGCAGCATTGCACTGTACTTGTCAAAGATGGGATGGGAGTGGGTAAGCGGGAGTGTTATGGCTGGGCTGGCCCGTCAGCTTTTAGAGGTCAGCCACGTGCTCATGAATTGATGGGCATTGAAGCTGATTAAATGATAGGCTTTGGACATGACTCTTTGTGGGATTATCATTCACCTTGCCTTTTAGGTGTACACTGATTCAGTCTCATGTCTTCTTTTGATTTGTTAATATTTCATAGTTTTAACTGATTTCCTTTTTTTTTTTTAATCCAGATAAATTTGTAGTCCAGTGGTTCAAATGCTGTGTGTGTCTGCAGGCATCTCATGTATGGCTCAGGACTGTTGCCTCCAACTGCCCGAGGACTTTGTGTTCCCGCTGCTGCCTGGCGAGGAACTAAAGGACAAATATAGACGCTACCTCTTCAGGGACTATGTGGAGGTATGAGGCCCAGCCTATCTCTGGTGGTCTGTCTGGCTGCTTGTGGGTGCTTCTCTCGAGGCCCTCTACTGGTCTGTCCCGTCATAGCTGTCTGTTTCTGTTTGGCTGTTCCGGCCTAACCGTCTCTCTACTGGTCTGCCCCGTCATAGCTGTCTGTTTCTGTTTGGCTGTTCCGGCCTAACCGTCTCTCTACTGGTCTGCCCCGTCATAGCTGTCTGTTTCTACTCGGCTGTTCCGGCCTAACAGTCTCTCTACTGGTCTGTCTCGTCATAGCTGTCTGTTTTTATTCGGCGGTTCCGGCCTAACTGTCTCTCTCTTGGTCTGTCTCGTCATAGCTGTCTGTTTCTTTTCGGCTGTTCCGGCCTAAAAGTCTCTCTACTGGTCTGTCTCGTCATAGCTGTCTGTTTTTATTCGGCGGTTCCGGCCTAACTGTCTCTCTCTTGGTCTGTCTCGTCATAGCTGTCTGTTTCTACTCGGCTGTTCCGGCCTAACAGTCTCTCTACTGGTCTGTCTCGTCATAGCTGTCTGTTTTTATTCGGCGGTTCCGGCCTAACTGTCTCTCTCTTGG
>JACXGK010002266.1:0-56977 GCA_016801125.1 Novumbra hubbsi | reverse complement strand
ACTGACACTGATCAGAGGTACTATTACACACACTGATCAGAGGTACTATTACTGACACTGATCAGAGGTACTATTACTGACACTGATCAGAGGTACTATTACTGACACTGATCAGAGGTACTATTACACACACTGATCAGTGGTACTATTACACACACTGATCAGAGGTACTATTACACACACTGATCAGTGGTACTATCACTGAATTGGGTGTGATGGCTCAGCCTAGCTCTACGGTGCAGACAGGCACAGGGTGGAACAGAGGCCGAGGTAAAGAGTTGTGATGAAGACAAACAGACTAGCAGAGGCTTTACAGAGGAATGACCTCTGTCCCCCTGGCTCCTGTGTTTGTGTGTAGGTTTAGGTCCATTTTAGTCGTGAGTACAATCCTGTTTGCTTGTTGAGCTCAACCTGTCACCACGCTCAGAGCGCTGAATCTGGACACCACCCTGGGCCACTGAATACTGGACTCTTCCTCCATGTCCTCAGCACTCTGCATTACTTCCTGTTCAAACGTGAATGCATGACTCTGAAACCAACTCAAACGCCAATACAGACACAGATACACACACCCACAGTAAAAACACACAAACAATAACGACACAGATACACCCACACCCACAATAAAGACATCCACAATAAAGACCCAGATCAGTGATTCCCTCAAATTGTCATTACAGCGGTGGCCTGCCACTGATATATTGTGATGCGTCGCCACAGTATGTTAATTCATATCGCCTCATTAGTTAGTAACCAGTGACTTTTGTTATGGGAGGTGATTCATGAACAGGTTTAGAGAACGCTTAACTGAGAGTGAGTACTTAGGTTATTATTAGGTAATGATGTTAAGACAGTATTGTAAATTAATGTTCATAAAATAAGGTCGACAAGCCAGAGAGAATGGTGTACAGGGAGGAGGTTTTAGCATTTTAAACATCAAGCCTTTTGTGTCGTTGATACCCGCAAACCGCCCCCACTGTGAGGAAAGAAAAGTTAAAAAAAACATTGCAGATACACACTCACCAATGAAACCACACATGCACACAACAATACAGACATAGACCCTCTAACCAACACCAACTCGCTTACTATATTAATTCTACGCTGATCCTGGGTTCTGCTGCTATTATTACATACTCTAACCAGTCCAGCTTTTGAATTAGTGTTTTTAAGATTATTAACCTGCAATTTCCCAACTGTGTCTTTACCGCTGACCCTGGCACCAGTCAGTGGTACTATTACTGACACCAGTCAGTGGTACTATTAGTGGCACCGGTCAGTGGAACTATTACTGGGAAGGTTTGTGTGTTTTTCTATTGGCCACAGGGAAGGTTTGTGTGTTTTTCTATTGGCCACAGGGGAGATTTGTGTGTTTTTCTATTGTCTACAGGGAGGTTTGTGTGTTTTACTATTGGCCACAGGGGAGGTTCGTGTTGTTGTCGGTATGTAGATCTGCAGTAAGGCTCGGGTCATTGGTTGTGGGGTGAACAGATGGAGGTTTTATGCTAGCGTGGCTGCATACACCAACCAGACGGTGAACATGTTTTTATAATTGAAATCTAAATACCTACAGTCTGCATCGCATGCAGGAGAGTACGTCGCCCTCGGGGGTATTCAACCTGCTGGCTGGACCGGTACTGACTAGTTGGGGTTCCGAAAAGGAACACTGGGTTGCTACAGTGATTTCTGATATCTGTATCATTATTTCTAATGTCATTTATTTAGAAGGTTGCGCAGTTTTACAAGTTTCTTCTTACAGTAAGGCAGAGATTATTAAGGGATTAGTAATATATGCAGAATAGAGCCAACTTGTCATTTATATTTGCAACATGAGTCCACGGTATCAAACAATTGCTTCTAGTCCTCTCGTGATAAGATCAGCACTCCACCGTCATACGGTCTGGCAATCCTCTTCCTGCTCTTCCTCGTTTCTCACTTTCTCTTTTCCCTCCTCTTTCTCTTTCACCTCCTCCTCTCCCTGTGTGTTTGTGTCAGAGGCACTATGGGAGTGACTCTGCTGCCCCTCTGGCTGAGGTGTGTATCGTAGGTACCTCCTCCCAGAGGGCAGGTCTTTGGTGTAGACCCCAGCTGGGAACATGGCTGCTGCCTCCTCTTCTGACATGGTTGGAGGAACCATCACGCGGTCACCAGGCTGCAGGACATACATGGATACAAATAAATATACACATCCATATGCCAACTGATATACGATTAAAAAAGGATCTCCATTGCTCTGAGAATAGGTTAGAATTATTTGGAAAAAGGTACAAAGATTTGCAGCGATGACAAATGATAAAGCAGCCTGGCTCCTCCGGGTTGGTCAACTGACCTGCCAGTCAGCCGGGGTGGCCACTCGGTTGTGTGCTGTGAGCTGCAGGGAGTCAATCACTCTGAGGATCTCATCAAAGTTCCGGCCTGTGGTGGCAGGGTAGAGCAGAGACAGCTTCAGCCTTTTGTCTGGGCCAACGACAAACACCTGAGACACACAAACATGTCACACTTCGGTGGGAGGGCGTTATTATCCAGGTGGTGGATGGTTATACTCACATACAATACTGTAAAGAGATAAACAGTGTGTATCTGAAAGCAAATCACAAACACCGTATCAGAGGAAGTCTTAGTTTGCTGCCTGGGACTGGGGTTGTGCGTGTGTCCCCCCAGTCAGCATAAGAAACGTGTGGGAGAGTGACAGCAAACAGGATAATGATCTTATGGTGGGCAATGACTCACCATAAGATCATGAAACTGAGAGGAAACTGCGAAACAGTTAAGTGTGGCAGGAAGAAAGTTAGAAAGGTTGTCAGAAAAAACAGTTGTGTGTACATTCAAGTGCATGTTACTATACTCACACAGCGGGCAGTGAGGGGCATGCCATGCTGGTCCTCTTCCTCTGGGTCCAGCATGCCAAGGCCTACTGCCAGCTCCCTGTGACGGTCTGCTATGATGGGGAAGGGGAAGGCACAGCCACACCCCTCAGTGTTATAGGCCAGGATGTCCTACAGGACCACAGTACAGCCCTCTATTGAACACACTGGTCAATGGTACCATTCCTGAACACACTGGTCAATGGTACTATTACTGAATACACTGGTCAAATGACCCTGTTCTCTATACCACGCCCTGTGTTACAACAGCCCCCAGTACCTTGATCCAGCCATGGTGGTCCTCCAGGCTGTCGATGGACAGGGCGATCATCTTCACGTTGCGTCTGCTGAATTCTAAGCTGAGTGTGGCGGCTCGGCCCAGCTCTGTGGTGCAGACAGGCGTGTAGTCACGGGGGTGGGAGAACAGGATGCCCCATCTATGGGGAGATAGTGATTATAACCAGGAGGGAGATGTAAAGAAATGCTCCTGTGTTTGGGTCTAGATTTGTATTCTAGGCTTTTCCATTTCAGTCAATCACAGAATGCTGACTTAACAAATAATACAGTGTGTCCGTTGTTATTGTATTGTACGCCAGGCTGAGGCGTAGTTGATTCTATGTTAAATATGCTTTAATAAATCATTATTATTATTAATATTATACATGATTACAACAAGCAGTGTAAGTGCTCATGAATGTTTTATTTGTTCATTTTGCTCATAGGAAAGAGAGTGATGTAGCTGTCTGAACTAGGGTATGACCACATAGAGCTTACACATAACTAACGTTTTAATGTTGTCTGCGTTTTCATTGAATGAGCTTCGAGAACAAATTATTCAAGATGTAGATTAGCTGTTTTTTGCACATGTTGACCTAGTTAGTGTAGGTTAACATGTCTACCTTAAACCACGGTCAGGATATCCTTTAAGTCCTTTCTTTCCTAGACAAAATGGGCATCCACCACGAACTGTGGCATACCACAAACTGGCACAAACAATGATCCTCAAACAAACTATGATGGCCTATATCAAATGAAACCACAAAACGTGACGAAAGAAGTCTAACACATCATATTTACTCAAATATGATTACTATAATGACCAAAATGCACTGCTCAGAAGAATTTAAGGAAATCATCACGTAACTATCACAGTATAACAGCAAGTCAATAAAACTTCAGGGATATCAATCTTTCCAGTTAGGAAACATAAGCAATTGTGAATTAATGTCACCTGTTTTAGTGCAAATGAAAGTGACAACAGGTGCACTGGAGAGGCAACAGCAGGACAACCCCCAAATATTTAATGGTTTTGCAGGTGGTGGCCACAAGTATATGCTCTCTCCTTATCCTTCCTGAATGATTCTTCTCTAGTTTTGCTAGTTTTCTTGTCACTACTATTAGCATGGAGCTGGACAGGGCCGTAGAAGGGCATCAACCCAGCAGCAGGACCGGTATCTGCTCTTTTGTGCGAGGAAGAAACAGCGGGGGCAGCAGCTCCACAAACTATCCAGGAGCTCACTGATGCCCTGTTTAAGGTCTGGGAGGAGATCCCACAGAACACCATCCACTCATCAGGAGCACATGGGGGGGCCATGAACACTACTGAGTTGTCGTGATTAAATTAATGGAAGTTGGAACTGCCTGTGATTTCAATTGTTTACTATGATTTTTGGTGTGAGTTTGAATCCAGCCCACAATCAGTAGCTGATTTTGGTTTCCATCGATCGTTGTTGTGTCATTTTGTTCTCAACAAATTGCACAATGTACAGTAAAGATGTTGATCTTTTATATATTTAGTTAATTGAGACCCAATTTAAGTTAAACTTACATTTTTTGAGCTGTGTATATATAGGTTATAGATTTAAATGTATACACAGTATCTGGGGATACGCTACATAGTCATGTGAAAAAGTAAATACACCCTTCAAATGTCGTTCTTTATTGACACATTTCTTTTATAAAAGAAAACTAGAAAGCCCTTTATACAGTTAACATAAAGAGAAATGCAAAAAGCTTGTACACCCCTACCTTTACGTCATATTAAATAGCTAATTGGGTGCACTAAGGAATTATAACAAGTGCTCTGTATAAAACTGCCCAGAATGAAGCTTTGACTCTAAAATGTAGCTTTGACTCAAAAAGTACAATCTTATTTTGTGGTCAGAAGGAGCTTTTTGGCCAAAACTAAAACGTGCTGAGTGGTGCGAAACGAACACAGCTTGTGCCTCAAGACACCATCCCTATAGAGAAGTATGGTGATGGCAGGATCATACTGTCAAGATTCTTCCTTTCTACAAAAACGGGACTGTTGTGAATTCATTAACAAACCGTTCTGAAGACAAGATGACTGAACAACAACTATTTGTAATGTTACAACAAAAACATAATAGCAGAAATAGAAAAATGTCACACAATAGAACTTCCGTATAACGTATTTTATTACTAATCGTTTTAGTGTATAATTATACTTAGAACAGTCAATTACAGTGGGAACACAAACAGTGGGAACAGCCTGAATTGTGAATTGTACGGTGTTTCTAAGCTACTGCAGCCTTAAAGCCGCAACAGCAATTTTGTATGAAATTATGAAAAAATGCAATAAATGTTTGTTTGAAGTTAAATAATTGTTAAGCTTGAACACGTGTGATTAAAATGTTTGGCTAAGATTATTGTTATGCAGCCATCATGCAGTGGTAGGCTGCCTTTGCTCCCACACGCCTAGGTAGCGCGATAGCGCGTTCCGAATACACAGACCATTAAAGCGAGAAAAGAAGTGCGGTAGACCACAGGGATTTAGCTGTCGCATGCACGTTTTATAGGTCAGATAAAAAGTTGCCGAGTCGTTGCCTTCTTTGGAAACGCCGTCAATAGTATTCATGTTGTATTCGCACATGCTCTGCAATGCTGTGTGGTGTGAGATTTGTGCAACTTCCTAGGCAAGAAATTGAGATTACGACGGTATCTCATCACAGCGTGTGAAAATTGTGTACCTGGAGCGACTAGAAACATGTGAAATCGATTCACGAATAATAGTATTACATTCAAACTGTAAATTTCAACTGGACGGCAAGCTTGATTGTCTGATTAAAACATAATGATGTTTACTGCCACAATATAGAAAAAGCATCGTTTTCTAGGTGTACAAAAGACAAAAAATACGGATGTTCGTTTGACTTGCTCATCCACGTTAGGATTTCTATATAGTGTCCCCTACGTTTACTTAGCATTAGTCTATTAGCCTACAGCAACATCTTAACAAACATGCATTCGCTTTCGTTTTTATAAACAATTAGACAATACGTCTAACTTCTTCAGAAACACACAACTATTAGTTCAAACTAAACCCACTGTAAAATCGACAATAGAACATCAGTTAAAAAGGAAAAACGAAATAGCATACAGTCTAGGCTGTTCTTTTCGAGGATTCCTAAATCGACATGGCTGAGGCAGATTCTACATTTTTGCATTTAAAATTAGGATACTTACGAGTCACCCAAAAAGTCATGGAATTTAATATTTCCAGTTGTGGTTTCGGCCTCAAAATTAGGAAAAAGTTCTCCAAGTAGTAGTCCAGGCATAGTTATAATTCTGATGCGCCTATGATACAGCAGATCTATCAGACTAGTCTAGATCATCAATAAAAAAAAATGAGACGACACTGTCAAATCACTGGGCCAATGAGCAACAAATCACGTCGCATCCTAAATAAGGACTCATTATTGTTTGTAGTCAGTCTCATGTTACCAAATATTTTGATACTCCGGAACACAGCCATTAACATTTCCTCTTTAGTATTTATTTTTATAGTGAGAATACCGATATCGACAGTTTAAGCACACTGTACGGCATACATTGACTAAATGTATACCTTTGCTGAATGTAGTATGTTATTAATCTTATTTCGAACAGATCATTACTGCACGTTAAAAATTACACCCAAAACGGGTCCTCTGACCACTGACGCAAATATGAAGGCCAGTGTCCTTGCACTCAAACACATAATCTCTTTAGTGCTTTATTTCTTAGTGCAATTCGAACATAATTTTGAGCACACATAGATTATGACTATGCATGCTTTCTATATTTGAGTTATTTGTGTAGATTAGAATTCCAGTTTTTTTCCCAGCATGATGCATCCATGTCGACATCAATGCGTTGTGTGTTGAAATAAACACCAATTGAGTATGTTTCGTCTTCGTGCATTTTCCATATGCTGTTTGTGCAAATTCTAACACTGAGGTCGTGTTCGGGGGATACGGAATACATGTTAAGAACTCCACGGCCACGTATCCTCAGACTTTCTATATCCCCAGTCAAGCATCACCGCTCCTTTTTACTTTTCACCCCTCCACTCGTCAAATGTTACCCTTCCTCCTCACTCTTCACGCCTCCATTTGTAAAGTGTCGCCCTTCCTCAATTCTTACCCCAACCTTGGTCAAGTATGAACCCTGGACATGTCATTCCTTCCAATTCTTGCTTAGAATTGTGCTGCTGCCGACTCATGGACAGCTGAGGCAGCTAGCAAGCTTAGCTAGGTTAGATTGAAATGATAACATTATCATATTTAGGAAGGTTTCTGCATTCTGTCTATGAACAATATAATACTTTTTATAATAGTAATGGTTGCGAACTGTCTATAAAGACTGTTGGCAGGTAGCGTCGATAACTATGTTTTTCAGAGTTTGCTAGCTACATCAATTCGAATAGCTAGCTACTGTTCTAGCTTGCTGTCTAGCTAGCTATCCAATGTTAGTTATCCAATTCATTAAATGATGCAATGTAGAAATCTGCATTTTTTTGTTAATCTTTTAGTGCAGTAGTGAAATTATGTGGGTGCGATATTTCCTGGTTAAAAAATCATTCTCTGTAGAGCAAAACCACCCAACCCACACATAGCTTTCGTACAGCCAGTGTGAGAGTTTACAATTAACTTGGTTTAACCCATGCTAATAAAGCAGATCAATGAAAACCTATTATATTAATTCAGTTATTCTGGATTATATAAAAAATCTATACATTTTATTAGTTAACTAAGCAATATAAAAAAACATTAACAATTTAAAATACACATATGTTTACTCATATTCAGTCCCCATGTCACCCACCAGCAGTCTGAAGATGAACCCAGGTTTCTTGTTTAGTGAAAAGACATCCTTCACCGAAGTATACCCTTGTAACACTACCATGTTTCAAAACAAGGAACTGGTTAAAAAGCTCCTCTATAAGTTACCTGTAATTTATCACTCTGCCTGCTACCTGTAACAGTCATCACATGACCACTAAAACTCTGCACACTGGGTAATTGCCCTTCCTTACAAAAACATTGTGCAGGGCAGTGTGTCAGTGTACAGATGCTCCATTGTATGAGCCTATTAATGAAGCGCAGCGTATGGATGTGCAAATGGTATAGTTAGGTAATGTGCAGTATAACAATGTACAAAGTGCAAATGTGCAGTTGGCAGTACAAACGGAATGCATTAGTGCAAGAGTCCAAGGAGGTGTCCAAGTGTAAATATGCAATAGGAAGTACAAACATTGTTTTGTGCAAATGGCAAATAATGAATAAGTAGAGCAGGAGGTAGTGGAGGAGGTAAGACTAGCGTCGGGACACAGAGTTCAGTAGGGTAACAGTAACTGGGGAGAAACTGTTCCTAAGCCCTCTGTTGCGGGAATGAAGAGACCTCTCTCAACCGTGCAGCGGTAAAAGTTAACCAGGATTTTGGTAGAAAGGCAGGCCTTCTCTAACTTAATTAAAATGTATAGGCGCTGTTGCGCCTTTTTCACCAGGCTTGAGGTGTTGAAGGACCAGGAGAGATCTCGGAGATGTGGACACCCAGGAATTTTAAGCTGGCCACACATTCCACTTTCACGGCCGTAGTGTGGAGTCGAACCAAACGCAGACATTTTTAAATGAAAAGGTGATTTAATCCAAAAACAAACAAATACAAACTACACGAAACTGTAAACGTAAATGAAAGGTTTAACTAACATAAAACGAAGTACAAATATTGTGTAGCGTATTCACTTGCAAATGAATCAAACAAAGGACAAACCGTGAAGCTGTTGCGACATGCACAAACAAACAATAAACCACACAGAGTGTGGTGCAAACCTAACCTAAGTAGGCTCCCCAATCAGAGTCAACTGAATGCAGCTGCTCTGACTGGGGAGCCCACAATGGCATAGAGAGGGCTAGAGGCCTCTCTAGCAGGCATGCCCTGAAATGGCCAGGGGCCCGCAGCCAGGGCATGACATCCACCGTGGTCCCATCAATGAAAACAGGGGCATGGGTACAGCCATTTGCTATGGCAATGTAACCTGAGCGCTGGCGGATACAGTATCTTATTTCTGGTCAGAATGCCCTTCTCTCTCGACAAGGGGACAATTTTTGAACCAAATTGTACCTTCAGTCTTAATTGAAAGGGAAAATTATATACCAATGATAACATAAAAAAGGAATTTATTTCAGCCTTTACATCAACAAAGGAGGCATCTTCAGTGAGGGTGTGTAGACTTTAATACACAATAGTAAAAATGCAGTTTAATTTTTATATAAACACTTAACATAGACAATACAGATAATATTTTATACAAAAAAGATTAAAAAATATATAAATCAAGTGCAACATTTAAGTTTATAAGGAGTAGCAACAGGCCTATTACACAACAGCCCTATTACACAAATGTATATCAGATAAAATGTAATATTATCTAGAATTCCCCTAATGTAGATAGTCCTATACATATACAGTAGAACTATCACATATTAAGTCATATCAAATAGAAAACCTAACATATACAATTACCTATCATATAGAAAGTCCTATCATATACAGTATATGTCCTATCATATAGAAATCTCCTTCCACTTGTTTGATTGTTGGATTTATTGTATTTACATAAAAAATGAAAATAAAACTTTTAGTAGAATAACACAGATACATTGCTATGACCTTATTGTAAAGCTGTGACTACAGTTTTTGGTTGATAGTATCTTAACAACAGTGTAGAAGTCCACCGTCTGCGGCCTGTACTCCTCTATCGGCTGACACCGCTTGGTCTCTCCAACCTGACGTCGTAGGTGACCATGTGGAAGTTGTCCCAGGCATAGAGCTTCCTCTCAGCGGGGTTGTAGTCTACCATGCTGTTGTAGCGGTAGCGGTTCTTAAAGGACACGGCCGTGGATCTGCCCTTGCCGGTGCCTGTATCGAACATGTGGTTGACGGTGGTGTCCGGAGCGGTGTAGCTGGCTACCGTGTAGAGTCGACCGCAGATCATGAAGGCGTTGGCCACTGTGTTCTTCCTGATCTTGGTCTCCCAGCTCCTCTGCACCTCCATGCTCTCGGGGTCCAGTTGGGACACCACGATGGCGCCCTTGGCCTTGCTGGTACTGTAGATGGCCCAGAGACCCTGCTCGTCCACCGCCAGGTCGATGTCCGTGTAGCCCCCCCAGGAGTACGGGTGCTGGCCGTGGAAGCCAGCGTGGGGGAGCTCCAGGCGAGCTGCCAGGCTCTCGGAGGTCAGGTCATAGCGGAGCAGGGTGCGACTCCGCCGCCGCTGGTAGTAGAGGGAGCCGCGGTACAGGGTGGCGCCTGTGCTCTCCACGGCCTCTGGCAGCACCAGCACCTTCAGGGGGAAACCCTTGGCGAACTGCTCCATGTCCTCGTAGGCAAACAGCCGACGCACGTCGCTGCCCACCGCGTCGATGCGCCACACCGTCCTGTTGCTGTAAGGACCGCCCACCGCCTCGGGGTCCCGCAGCCACACCCCGTACTTCCCGTGGATGCCGTCAGCCTTCCGGTGCAGGACAGGTTCCCCCAAAGACACCAGCTCTCCACATCCTGGACACAATGGGGAACAGAAAAGGCTACACTCAGGTAAAACGTTACAGTCAAATACTGTGTAATTCCATTAATGAAATCTAACGTGAAAACGGGTTATTTTAAATATGCTGTGAATGATACAAAGCTATCCCTATGACCAGCTCTGAGAGTGTTTTGGAATGTGCCAGATGACATGCTTGCGTAGTTCTGTGTTCCAGTTACACTAAGAGGCCACCAAAGGGAGAGGAACAGGAAAGGTAGATGGTATTCTGGGAGATAAAGCTACAGGAGGTAGCACCCCTGGAAAAACCTTTGTTGTTCTGCCCAGCTTCTTGGATGAGACGGGAAGCTGGGATCTCGGTCACCTCTGCCTTCATCTCCTGATAAACAGCAAAGCTGGGGTCTTACAGATGGAAAGAGAGTTTAGATGACGATCTTGTGGCTGAAGACATTCACTTCCAACAGGCAGTAAACAGCCATAAACCTGGAACATCTGAGTAGGTTTCTAAGTAATTTGACACGCAGCATGCCTACAGACACAAATACTGACAATCACAGGGCTGTAAAAAGAGAATCTACTGCTTCTAAAAGAAGATTCTGCTTATGCCACCAAACAGATCTTAAGTCATTTTAACCTGTAGTACACACAGTTTACATTACTACCCTTGTATTTTGACCATGAACTCCAACCAGCATCTCCAATGGTTATAAAATATATCGACACTTACGGCTGGCTGCTCTCTGGTTGAGATCATGGAGTTGGAGTCCTACACCAGCAGCTTGGGGCTGGCGGCAGGGTGTCTGTTTTAATGTCTCAGCCTCCAGACTCAGCTTATCCACCCTCGTCTGGAGCTCCTGCACCTGCCTGTTCAGCTGCTTCTTGTCCTCCTGAAGCTGGCTCTTCTCTCCCATGGCCTGGAAGCACACCTCTTGGGGGGCCTTGTCGCCCCCAGACATGGCCCCCAGACCGCCCATTCCCTCGTCCCCCAGCAGCCGGTTGATCAGGGCCTCCAGCAGGGTGAGACGAGTCTTCACAGCCTCCATCTCAGGCGCTCCGGGGCAGCTGGCCTGGGCAGGGTTGTCCACCGTGAAGGTGTACTGGCATTTCCCTGTGTGGTTATTGACGTGTGGCAGAGGGGATCTGTCCTGGCCATTCGTAGACAGCGCCAGGCAGGACAGCCACAATGCTAACTCCAGCCACATTCTTGAGGCCCGCTGCATTGGGTTTTAGAGAGGATCACTATTGGTGCTTCAGGTGTCGTTCTTCTCACCTTTTCTTTCTTCTCTTTCCTGATGGATCTGAGAACCGGAGGAGGGAGTTTTTCGGAGCTCAGTCTCACGTTATTTTGTGAGGATTTTTTGTCTTTAGTTCCTTCTGTTGTTTTTGGCTGAGTGTGATTTGTCACTTGTCCGTCTATGTGGTCTACGCCTGTTGGTCTTTGAGTCAGATCACGTTGTGCGGGGATATTTATAGTGTCAAGTAGCACAGGGTGGGAGGAGACAAGGGATCATGCTGCAGGTCTGGGATGCTGGAACAGAGCCAAGGAGTAGCTGGTGACATCATTTGTTTGGGGAAATGTTTTAAATTACAAAAGTTTGAAAAGCAATAAAACAAATAAATAGCTACACATTTAGAAAGGAAGAGACAGAACAAAGACAAGACAAAAATAAAACACTTACACCCTCCCAAAACACCCCCCCCCCCACACACCTGACAACATCCTATACACCCCCCTACCCTGCTGTTTATTCAGCAAGCAGGTGTGTTGTGGGCTCAGGCTCAGTAGATGCACCTTTCCATCCTGTCTTAGTTCAAACAGGTCAAGGATTCCAAGCTACCATTCGACCCCCCAACACCCACAGCAGGTGAACCTGGTGTAGCCTGGTCTTACATCTGAGGTAGACCCACTTCACCTATGGACGGTGTATCACTTGGCTCTGTCTGGGCAGGATGTCTGGAGGACAGATAGAGGGGTGAATGTGATGTACCTTATAACCATTAGGGATTCTCATCTATTTGGAGGAGCTGGTCCCCCCACTCTGGTGAAACAGAAGGTTTTCATTACAACAGGATTAAATCAGAATGTTGACTCAGGGCTTTAGTCACCTCCTCTTTCTTTTCCCTCACATGTAGGGACCTGTGTCCAACATCCCTTTTCTCTCAAGTCACCCTCCCTCCATATCCCCCTGCTGCTTTCCACCGAGCTGTCCAGCCTGTTCTCTCTGTCTTCCTGAGCTGGATCCTGGGGGAGCTGTCCCTGGGTTACACCTGGAGACTTAAGTCTGGAGACTTAATAGAACCTTTGTTTTGGACCAGCTGTATATTTCAGGTGTGTCTGTTGGTCTGCTTTTGAGGGCCAGTCTTGTGAGGCCACATGCAGGCCTTTTGGTCTGGGGGGAACATAACAGGAACACATTTCTGAATGTACAGGGCACTGCTAGAGGTTAGAAACACGTATCTCAGACACTACAGAATAGTTGATTGTTAAAAGCGATGCTTCCCAGTTGTCTGACGGGGCTGCTTTGTTGCATTTCTCTCTGGTGACTACTCGTAGTGGTTAGAACATGCAAGCTCAATCATTGTTGTAAGCTAAGGGATGGACTCACTTCCAAGCACAACATTTGCAGTGGAAACATATTGGTTGAGCAAGCAGTGTGGCAAGATTTGGAGGAACTCTTTGCCTGGGGTGATCCAGCACTTTAAACCTGTTCAGTATATCATTTTCTGTTCAACAAAGCTGGTCAAAGTGTGCATTTAAATATATCCAAATAGATTTTATATACCATAATGTTGACAGTGCATCTTACTAGAAAATCTGTAAGAAGAGGAGTGATACGGTTGAAGTGCTGATACAGGAGAGTAAAGAGCAGCACTTAAAGAGCTGATTAAGGACAATAAAGGAAACTACTAGAACTAATTAATAAGTCACATATAATAAAAAGTGAGCTTTTTGTTAATAGTTTGAATGAAAGATCAAGTGCCTAAACAATAAAACATCATTCCCAGCCTGCTTGAGAAAAGTGTTGTTTAGAATGATATTATATGGAAAAATACATTTACTTACAATAGATAATTTCTTACAGTAATGGATGTGAGTGTGCAAAGGGATGTTTTTGTCTTTTAGGATTAACATCAGTCAGTCAGTCTGTCGCCCCCCAGGTGCAATCATCTTGGATCACATGGTACAAACATTGTTTTCCTACTTTAACTAGACGTGTTGTTTAGTCACAGCTTAGCTTGCTTCCAGACAATCTTCCAGGTGTTTCTGTTCAAAGGCTTTCATTAGTGATGCAGACAGATTATGGCACCACTGAGTAAACAAGGGACATTCCCAGAACATTTGCTTCCTCCACTGACAGTCTGCCTGCTGGCTGACTGGGTGCCATCCAATGATCCTTTGTTCCGGAACGCATGTAACAAACCCCTAAGTTCTAACCCCATCAGCCAAAGGCAGAGCTAGCTGAGCCAGTTGATTCTTAACTCCATAACACGACATGCATAAAACAATACTCTAACATTAGTTTGGTGAAAACGTCTCTTTATGTATTTCTGTATTTCTTACTAAGTTCATTAAATGTTGTAACATCAGAATGTTCTAACGTCAGAATATTCTGTATAGAACTCTAACAACATCGGTGATGGTAAAAATATCACTTATTTTCTGTCAAAAGTGATATGGTCAGATGACTCATCCTTAACCATATTCTTGACAAGTGGACAAATGCATGTGTGGCGTGCAACAAGGGAACAGAACAGGCCCGAAGGCTTCACCCCTACAGTGAGGGGGTCCGAAGGGCCTTTTATGCTGTGGGAGACATTTTCCTGGCATGGTTTGTGTCCACTTGTCCCCTTAGAGCAGGGGTCTCAAACCGGTTCCACGGAGGGTCGCGTGTCTGCAGGTGTTAGTTTTTTCCTGTAAATTGGTTCCAGGTTCAGACCTAAATAACCAGATGAGGGTAGACCTAACCAATCAGTGGCATAATTAATCAATCAAATACAAGGCGAGAGTGAAAACCTGCAGACACTCGGCCCTCCGTGGAACCGGTTTGAGACCCCTGCCTTAGAGGGAAGGTTCACAAAAATCATTACAAAGTTATTCTGAGTGATCTCCTTTATGCTGTGGTGAACTATGGGATTCCTAATGAGAGTAGCCTCTTCCTGGTTGTAAATGACCACATGCCCCGAGCACGAGGGGTCACTGACTGGTCTGAGGAAAATGAAAGCTACAGCATCGGAAGTCACCAGATCTCAATACACATAAACACCTATTGGAGATTTTTGACCGAAGTGTTAGGCATTACTCTCCAGCACTGTCATCAAAAGACAAAATCAGGCAATATCTGTTCTGTCTCTCCGGTAGAATCCCTGCCAAGTTGTATTGAAGTTTTTCAGGCAGCTTGTAGTGGCCAACGCATTACTGAGACGCTTTCTTGTTTTTGACTTTAGTTGACATCTGTCTATATACCCCAATCATCATTCTGTTGTTCTGTCTGTCTCCGATTATGTAATGTAAATGCCCTGTGAAGGAATTCACAAAGCAACTTGCAGCCAAATGTTGAGTAAGTGTAGCTTTTTAGAATACCAATGGCCATAATACTATACATTTAAAACCTACTTTGGTTTGTCAGGCAGCTAAGCACACACCTCATAACACTGTGTGGATGCATATTTACGTATGTGTTGGTATGTAAGAGACAAATGGTTCATGCAACTGAGAGTTTACCAATAGGTCACTTTGCCTATGACAATGTTAAGCCAAGAATTAGAGTCAAACGATGAAGATGCAAAAAGAAAGGAATCCATGAGAAACCTTCTCCAAGTAGTTAGAAGAGACCTGCTCAGATAGCAGTGGCAAATACTGTTCTTATCTTATTTAGATCCTAATTGACCTATTTAAAGAAAATATAATTGAGGCCTGTGGCCTGTGATTCAAAATGTGATGTTCTCGCCCTGCTGTAGAGCTCTTAGAAAATTCTGAGCCAAGCAAGTCATTGATACGTGACAGTGAATTAATGCGTTCTACCGTTCTTCAGAATACAATTTGGAAGTTTGTTTTGGAGGTGATGATGCTACACTAAGAACCCCACTCAATGCATCCTGAATGGTCCTGGTTGATGTGTGCATTGTTAAGACTGAAAGAACCCAAGGAAGCCCATAATTAAAAGCAGAGGTTGACATAAACAATTACTAACAGTTTGTTTGTGTTCTGTTCGTTCTTAGAACATGACCACTCATCAAGAAAACCTGGTCTAAAGGCTCATAGCTGTCCATGTCAAAAAGTCCTCCTGGTTGTGTTGCTGATCTAGTTGATTCCTGATGCTATCACTCCCCACTGCCCACCTGGTTGTCCCTGTTCAAAGTCCTCCTGGTTGTGTTGCTGATCTAGTTGATTCCTGATGCTCTCACTCCCCACTGCCTACCTGGTTGTCTCTGTCCAAAGTCCTCCTGGTTGTGTTGCTAATCTAGTTTATTCCTGATGCCATCGCTCCCCACTGTCCACCTGGTTGTCTCTGTCCAAAGTCCTCCTGGTTGTGTTGCTGATCTAGTTTATTCCTGATGCTATCGCTCCCCACTGCCCACCTGGTTGTCCCTGTCCAAAGTCCTCCTGGTTGTGTTGCTAATCTAGTTGATTCCTGATGCTATCGCTCCCCACTGCCCACCTGGTTGTCCCTGTCCAAAGTCCTCCTGGTTGTGTTGCTAATCTTGTTTATTCCTGATGATATCGCTCCCCACTGCCCACCTGGGTGTCCCTGTCCAAAGTCCTCCATGTTGTGTTGCTAATCTAGTTTATTCCTGATGCTATCGCTCCCCACTGCCAACCTGGTTGTCCCTGTCCAAAGTCCTCCTGGTTGTGTTGCAAATCTAGTTTATTCCTGATGCTATCGCTCCCCACTGCCCACCTGGTTGTCCCTGTTCAAAGTCCTCCTGGTTGTGGAGCTGATCTGGATTCTTCTACTAACACTGGCAACTGGGTTGTGTGGTCTCACTTAGCTGTCTTAGAATGCACTGACAGTAAATCACTATGGATAAGAGTGTCTGTTAAATGAGGTGGAGTTGAATCTGGGTTAACTCTGACCTCTGGTGGAAAACTTGAGCGTCAGAAACATATGTATACCAGTCTTCACCACCAGGATGTGTTCAGCAGCCGATTGTACAGAAATGAAAGTGAAGCAACCATGCCAGATTTGAAGCTCCATGCATACTGTTTTGAATTGGAAACCAGGTCAGGATGCAACAGAGCAATAGCACTAAATACAAAAAGGCGTTTTAAAGCAGTTTCAAATATATTGCATTCAAACAAAATGTTCTATAGGGATTCTTGAATGGTGCCGGATATTTCTTTAGTTTGACTGTTTCCGCATTGTAGAAAAATATTCAAGACATCAAAACTATAGAAAACACATATAGAATCATGTAGCATCTGATCCAAATAAAAAATCTGATCCAAATTAATTTCATATTGTAGATCAGATTAAAGTTGCCACCCTTTGCCTTGATGACAGCTGTGCATACAACATTCTCTCAACCAGCACATTTTACCTTTTCTAGTTATGTCTGCCATGTATGCCATCCATCTGATGGCAGGACAATGACCCAAAACACACCTCTGAGCTGTGTCACAGTTATTTGACTAAGAAGGAGAGTGATGGTGCTGCATCAGATGATCTGGCCTGGACAATCACCCAACCGAAACCCAATTGAGTTGATTTGGGATGTGTTGCACTGCAGAGCAAAGCACAGCCCTGTGGGAACTCCTTCATTCCAGATGACTACCTCATGAAGCTGGTTGATAGAATGCCAAGGGTGTGCAAAGCTGTCATCAAGGCAAAGGGTGGCTACATTGAAGAATCTGTAATATACATGTATTTGGATTTGTTTAACACTTTTTTAGTTACTACATGCTTTATAAGTGTTAGTATACAGTTTTGATATGTCCACTATTTGTCTAACAATGTGAAAAATAGTAAAAATAAAGAAATACCTTTTAAATGTGTATGTGTGTCCAAACTTCTGACTGGTTCTGTAACATATTTCTCCCTCTGCATTGCACGGGTGGAAAAATTTGATAAATTTGACATGAATGTCACTGTCCCACAAACATTTAAAAGCCTTACATTTTCGACATTAATATTTTTTCTCTCTGCTGGCGACGGAAGGAGAGCATTCGATATTGCACAGTGCGATCCGCAGCCGAGTAGCATGAGTCACGACGGCAAAGATGGCACGATGTAAACAGGGGGCGGGTTTGTTATGTCGAACCTTAGTGCTCTCTGACTATAGGCTTACCGCTATGCGTTTCGTGCGGTTAACACAGTTTCTCTCCTGTCATTGGGCACACCGCCTGTCAATTTAATTACGAGGAGCGGCGTCGCCTCGTCGTTATAGCGGCTGCGTAAAAATATGATTAATCCGTTATAGAGGAGAATTTGGGTTCGTCGGAATGAGGCTTTGAAGTCCATCCGAGCATAAAAACCCTAGCAAAACACCATTATAGCACAGGACATTCACTTAAAACGATGCTCAGTTACGGCAGGTGGCGTTGCTTGTATAATCTATAATCGCGTTTGGATCCGAACCTGGATAGGATCTGTTGTTCAGTTTCAGCACTGGACAGCGTCTGATCGGGTCGCCAGGACATCGAAACGTCATAGCATTTGGAAAGGGTAAATAAGAAATACCTATAGAGAAATAATGGATGGAAATAATGAAACGATGTATTTGTTAATAACGTGCCACTCGGCCATACAACACATATTCGCACCGCGAATGCACCGCGAATTAGGCTATTTTGATCAAGAAACCTACGGATATATGTCTATATTTGAATGCACGGTTTAACAGCTGTGCATTCAATGTCGGTTTTATCAAAGCCCTAATTTCCCAAATGCCCTTGAAAAAATAACGGTGTGTGCGGTGCTGGTGGCAAGCAACTGCGCAATACTCTGACAGACTGCCTCTTTCTCTCTCTCTTAGTCGAATCGACCCTTGCTTGGCTCGGGGCAATGTGCGCCTAGATGACTTCACTACATCAACAAGCCCCGTAGCCCTGGACTAAAGATATCACCAAAGCCCATTTCTTTCTCTCTTCCTTCTCTGTCATCTTGAGCACCTCCTTCCCGCTAGCACCATGGGTAACCGGGGAATGGAGGATTTGATCCCGCTGGTCAATAAGCTCCAGGACGCTTTCAGCACCATCGGTCAGAGCTGCAATCTTGACCTTCCACAGATCGCTGTAGTCGGTGGGCAGAGCGCTGGAAAAAGCTCCGTGTTGGAGAACTTCGTTGGCAGGTAGGCCTTAACAGCAGCCACGCACAATACGTAAAATTCACCACTTCTAGTGCTATAAATAATCCCATCTCGTGGCAAACTTGAGGGATGTGGTGTCACGGCCAATTTGTCCTCAGTCGAGTTCATCCGCGTCACGTTTTGTATTCCCAGAGGATGCACGCGCGTTCGCGTCACCCTCTCGCTGGTCTTCTCTTGGCTAGCTTGAACTCGACACCATCTTACTTGAAAAAAAACATCCTTTCCAAATTATTTTGAGAGAGTTGCGGGTATATAGGTTAGTGCAATCCCCTCGTGATTTTAGCCCAATCCAAACTGTTTCAGTCCCAAAAATCTTAATTTCTTCTGTAGACCAAAATAAATAGGCTATACTTTTATAATTTGGCCAGACCTTCTAGTTTCAATATTAATATTTTACCTGCCAACTACCAACCCATGTTTTGCTTTTATCTAAGATATAAATTGGCCTTATAGCAATAGTATTTTTGTCATAATACCGTTTGGCTGTTCTATAGACACAGCTCTCATTTTATACAACTTGGTGTCAGAAACTGTTGCATGAGAGAATAATTGCTGTAAAAACTGTAGATGAATAGATAAAGGCTAAATAATAATCTTGAGAATTATGATATCGATCTTCCTTTGTGCCATAACAAATCCTCAGTGCTTTGGTTAAGTAAATAACAGATGTTTTGGATGTGGATGTCTTTAAAGGTCATTGGAATGGTCTGTCAACTAAGTAAAATAATTACTGTTGTGAGGAATGTTGGATGCACATTAACATCTGACAACACTGTTATTACACATGATCAAATCAGTTCTGCTGTCAATATAATACAATTTAGTTTTCTTGTGAGTGCCTTTTTATAGAATTCAACAGTGTAGTTATGACTTAAAAGATGGTGCTACATTTTTATAAATCTGGTATTTTTTGGCAGATGAACTACATCAACTATTTACAGACTAATGTGACCAGAAAAGACTGGTAATTGAGGTTAGGTAAAGAGTCTTCACTAATCTCCACTATCCTATATATTAGTAAATACCATTGAAAAACATTTTGTGGTGGAACACAAAACCTGTGTCAGTCAGGTGTCTGCTGTTTTGGTGCCTAGAGAATAGGACCTTGGTACAGCTAGATGAGACAAAACCCAATGTTGTCATCAGAAGCAGCAGCTGAATCAGTCAAGACCCCGGCCAGCCACACCTGAGACCTAAGATCCAGCTGACTAATGGTCCCGGTGTCCAGTGTTGGCTTCCCACTCAGCTGCTGAATAGATGCCAGGATTTAGACTAATCTGTCTGCCAGGCCATAGACAGAGGGAGGTCTCAGGATCAATATGTATTCTTCCATCTAGCCTAGTCAATGTTACTCTTTCAAAAACATGTGTGGCGTTTACCTAATGACAACTCTGGTTTGAGGAATTGTGTAGATGTAGTGTCTATATACAGTGCCAACACAGGAGCCAACGCTCGCCCACAGACACACTGTGTTCTATCTGCTACCTGCCATTGTGCTTCTGTTCACATGGTAGTTTAGTGCTTTAGGTCAGAATGGCCTCCACATTTCAGAACTATTTATCAACACAGCTACAGGAACCGTTATATATCCTGGTGACTCAGAGGCTAAACCGGACTCTATAATTATTTGGATGTACCAAATAGCATATTTTCAATGAATGATGTCAGATGTGTTATTGCATCATTAGCAACAAGACCCTCCATTTGGTTGTGGGATTAGCTGTTACTTCCTTTGGTGGCTGTGTGAGTTCAGTGTCTGTGAGTCATTAAACAGCATGATTGATTGTCCCTCCCTATATGTACTATCCTGATTGGCTGTGCCTCTGTGTAACTATCCTAATTAGCTGTCTGTAACTGTGCAGATAGACTGTCCCTCTGGGTAAGTCAACTGATTGAATGTGCCTCTGGGTAACAGTTCTGATTGGCAGTGCCTCTGTGTAACTGTCCTGATCGGCTGTGCCTCTGTGTAACTGTCCTGATTGGCTGTCCCTTTGTGTAACTGTCTTGATTGACTGCCTATCTGCAGGGACTTCCTGCCCCGAGGCTCTGGGATTGTCACCCGCAGGCCCCTTGTCCTGCAGCTTATCAGTGCCAATGCAGGTAACACACATACACACATTTTAGGTTTTACAATCCTTTTGGGGAGCCAATTAACTATTTCTAACCCTCAAACCTAACCACTGACAAAACCACTAACCATGAACCTATCCCGTAACCATTAACCTAACCACTAACTGTTAACCTAACCACTAACCATTAACCTAACCACTAATCATTAACCTAACCTGTAACCATTAACCTAACTACTAACCGTTAACCTAACCACTAACCATGATTCTAACCACTAACCATTAACCTAACCACTAACAATTAACCTAACCACTAACCATGAATCTAACCACTAACCATGAAACTGACCATTACCTAACCATTCACCTAACCACTGACCATTAACCTAACCATTAACCTAACCACTAATCAATAACCTAAACATTAACCTAACCACTAACCATTAACCTAACCACTAAACATTAACCTAACCACTAACCATTTACCTAACCATTAATCTAATCCCGAACCTAACCAATAACCATTAAACTAACCACTAACCTTATCATTAACCATTAATTTACCTACTAATCATTAGCATAACCACTAACTGTTAACCTAACCACTTTCCATTATTAATTTACCCACTAACTATAAACCTAAATACTATCTGCTAACGTAGCCACCAACCGTTAACCTAACCACTAACTTTTAACCCTAACCCCAACCACAAACCATTATCCATATCCTGTTTTATCTTAAACCTAACCACAAAGCATTATTTGTATCGTGTTTTACTCAAAACTAACCACAAAGCATTATCTGTATCGTGTTTTACCTTAACCCTAACCACAAACCATTATCTGTATCCTGTTTTACCTTAAACCTAACCACAAAGCATTATCCGTATCAGATTTAATCCTAATCCTAACCACAAAGCCTGATAATAATGTGCCCATGAGGTCAAATGTTCCATGTTTTACAGTTCATATGGAGATTGTTGGCCCTTACGTTCATAGCAGAACAAGGATATTGGTGTATAAATGAATTAATTTTTATACTTTATACTTTTCTAGAATGGGCTGAGTTTTTACACTGCAAAGGGAAGAAGTTCACAGATTTCGATGAGGTTCGCCAAGAGATTGAAGCAGAGACAGACCGTATTACTGGGGCCAATAAGGGCATTTCTCCAGTTCCCATTAACCTGCGAGTCTACTCCCCACATGGTAAATATACACAACCCCCCCGGTTCCTCCTCTCTACTCCCCACATGGTAAATATACACAACCCCCCCGGTTCCTCCTCTCTACTCCCCACATGGTAAATATACACAACCCCCCCGGTTCCTCCTCTCTACTCCCCACATGGTAAATATACACAACCCCCCAGGTTACTCCTCTTTCTGCTCCCCACATGGTATATATACACAACCACTCAGGTTCCTCCCCTCTCTACTCCCCACATGGTATATAAACACAGCTCTTCAAGTTCCTCCTCTTTCTTCTCCCCACATGGTATATATACACAACTCTTCAAGTTCCTCCTCTTTCTACTCCCCACATGGTAAATAAACACAACCCCTCAGGTTCCTCCCCTCTCTACTCCCCACATGGTAAATATACACAACCCCTCAGGTTCCTCCTCTTTCTACTCCCCACATGGTAAATATACACAACCCCTCAGGTCTTCCTCTTTCTACTCCCTACATGGTAAATATACACAACCCCTCAGATTCCTCCTCTTTCTACTCCACACATGGTATATACAGTGCATCCGGAAAGTATTCACAGCGCTTAACTTTTTCCACATTTTGTTATGTTACAGCCTATTACAGAACAGATAAAATTTATATTTTTCCTCAAAATTCTACACACAATACCCCATAATGACAAAGTGAAAAATGTTTTTGATAGGCTTGCAAAAAGTAAGATCGAAAATATAAACATGTATATAAGTATTCAAAAGCTTTGCTCAATATTTTGTTAAAGCACCTTTGGCAGCAATTACAGCCTCAAGTCGTTTTGAGTATTGTGCTACCAGCTTGGCACACCTATTTTTGGGCAGTTTCTCCCATTCTTCTTTGCAAGACCTTTCAAGCTCCAACAGGTTGTATGGGGAGCGTTGTTGCACAGCCATTTTCAGATCTCTGCAGAGATTTTCAATTGGGTTTAAGTCTAGGCTCTGGCAGGGCCACTCTCGGACATTCACAGAGTTGTCCCAAAGCCACTCATTTGCTATCTTGGCAGTGTGCTTAGGGTCATTGTCGAATACTTCGGTAAAATTATTTTTTTATTTTTAATAGATTTGCACACATTTCAAAAACCCTTTTTCGCTTTGTAATTATAGGGTATTGTGTGTAGAATTCTGAGGAAAAAAGTTAATTATATTTTTGTGTCTGATAGTGAGCTTGAATCTGTGTGGCAGTTGATCTAACGCAAGTTCCTGCTTGAAAGTTAATAATTTCCAACTACTTGTAGAAGTTGCCAATTATATTGTCATGGCCATTTTAGGATTTCTTTCTGTCTGACTTTAGGAAAGGTTAGTGAAGGATTTAGAATTCTTTAGTTTTGTTCAACTGCAAACCAAAGAAATACAGTTGATACCAAAAAATGGTTGGATGGATCATATACAGTACACAGACCATCAGGTCTCCATCTCCTCCCCTACCTCTTGCAATGCTACTCAGCCTGGTGTGGCCCAATCACGCTCACTATGTGCCCTCCTGTCCCCCTGCTTGCCTGCAGTACTCAACCTGACTCTCATCGACCTGCCGGGCATCACCAAGGTGCCAGTGGGTGATCAGCCGGTAGACATTGAGCAGCAGATCAGGGACATGATCATGCAGTTTATCTGCCGGGAGAGCTGCCTCATCCTGGCCGTCACCCCTGCTAACTCAGACCTGGCCAACTCAGACGCCCTGAAACTGGCCAAAGATGTGGACCCCCAGGGTAATACGTTGATCAGTTTCTGTGTTGCATGACAAGGTTTCTGAAGGATGACGCAGCACACTGCTATTTAACCGTCTCATATTGTACATCCAGTGTTTAGACCCTCAGGTCTTCATCAGGCATGCCATGTTGGCAGCATTAATAGCAGTGAGGGACATTATTATTTTGTCCTTGAATTCTTTGAACTCCAGCACCTTGTCAGAGATGTCTTGCTACATCTAACTGATATTTTAAACACTTACCCAGTGCTTGAAATATTTGACATCTTGCGGGCGTCTACCATGAAGTCAGCCTTGAAGGCGATCTTTGTGTTTTGTCTGAGCGACCTCTGCCCACCTGACAGGCCAGCGGACCATAGGGGTGATTACCAAACTGGACTTGATGGACGAGGGGACAGATGCCAGGGAGGTGCTGGAGAACAAGCTGCTTCCACTGAGGAGAGGTTAGACGTCCTTTGCCTTCTGTCTCCCCCCTTTGTCTCTTCATCTCCATCTCTATGTCCAGCGGTCACCTTTGACATCAGCGTATCGGTTTAAAAACGTTTTGGTCCCGTTGTCCCACATCTCGTTCGTGTTTTCTCCATCACCCCAACCTTGTTGCCAGGCTACATTGGAGTGGTGAACCGCAGTCAGAAGGACATTGACGGGAAGAAGGACATCAAGATGGCGATGGCTGCAGAGAGGAAGTTCTTCCTCACTCACCCTGCCTACAGACACATGGCCGAGAAGATGGGCACCCCGTGCCTGCAGAAAGTCCTCAACCAGGTACGCTAACAGACTGACTGGTGTGACCTGCTAATGTTAGACTGTAGAAGAGGTTCAGCTAACAGACTGACTGGTGTGACCTGCTAATGTTAGACTGTAGAAGAGGTTCAGCTAACAGACTGACTGGTGTGACCTGCTAATGTTAGACTGTAGAAGAGGTTCAGCTAACAGACTGACTGGTGTGACCTGCTAATGTTAGACTGTAGAAGAGGTTCAGCTAACAGACTGACTGCAGTGACCTGCTAATGTTAGACTGTAGAAGAGGTTCAGCTAACAGACTGACTGCAGTGACCTGCTAATGTTAGACTGTAGAAGGGGTTCAGCTAACAGACTGACTGCAGTGACCTGCTAATGTTAGACTGTAGAAGAGGTTCAGCTAACAGACTGACTGCAGTGACCTGCTAATGTTAGACTGTAGAAGAGGTTCAGCTAACAGGCTGACTGCAGTGACCTGCTAATGTTAGACTGTAGAAGAGGTTCAGCTAACAGACTGACTGCAGTGACCTGCTAATGTTAGACTGTAGAAGAGCTTCAGCTAACAGGCTGACTGGTGTGACCTGCTAATGTTAGACTGTAGAAGAGCTTCAGCTAACAGACTGACTGCAGTGACCTGCTAATGTTAGACTGTAGAAGAGGTTCAGCTAACAGGCTGACTGCAGTGACCTGCTAACGTTGCAATTGTACTCTGCTCTGCTAAATGTTTGATAATGTTGAAAATGTAAGTGTCATATCTAGGATCCGTATTTTTGTGTGTGTTGCCATAGCAACTGACCAACCACATCCGCGACACGCTGCCGGCGTTCCGTAGCAAGCTGCAGACCCAACTCCTTTCTCTGGACAAGGAGGCTGAGGAGTACCGCGGATACCGCCCTGATGACCCGGGACGGAAGACCAAGCAACTGCTGCAGTGAGTCTGTTGACAAGTTCTACACTAAACAATCCATTAAGCTTTTGAAAAGCCTGTTTTGAATTGTTGTTCTGGGTTTGTGTAGGATGGTTCAACAGTTCTCAGTGGACTTTGAGAAGCGTATTGAGGGCTCTGGAGATCAGGTGGACACTGTGGAGCTGTCTGGTGGAGCAAAAATCAACCGCATCTTCCATGAGAGATTCCCCTTCGAACTGGTCAAGGTCAGATTGCTGGTTGATGCATATCTTGTTTCATGGGGTGCAAGACAAAAAAACTGTCTCTCATTCTCTCTTGCTCATGTATTTCAGAGTGCTAGACAAAAAACATTCTCTCATTTTCATTCTGTTTCTCACATCTCTTGACCTCTGTTTTTTATTCTCGCTCTTTTATTCTATGTCACACTCTGTCACTTTCTGTAACTCTCTGTCACTGTCTGTTAATCCCTGTTACTCTCTGTCATTCCCTGTCACTCTCTTTCACTCTCTTTCACTCTCTGTCACTCTCTTTCACTCCCTGTCACTATCTGTCACTCTCTTTCACTATCTGTCACCATATATCACTCTTTGTCACTCTTTGTTGCTGTCTGTCACTGTCTGTCTCTCGCTGACACTATATGTCACTCTCTGTCACCATATATCACTCTCTGTCACTATCTGTCACTCTCTGTCACTATCTGTCACCATCAATTACTTTCTGTCACTCTCTGTCACTCTCTGTCACCATCTGTCACTATCTGTCACTCTCTGTCACTCTCTGTCACTATCTGTCCCTCTCTGTCTTTCCATGTCACTCTCTGTCAATCCCTGTCACTCTCTGACACTCTTTCACTCTCTGTCACTCCCTGTCCCTCTGTCATTCTCTGTCACTCTCTCTTTGCCAGATGGAATGTGATGACAAGGAGATGCGGAGGGAGATTAGCTACGCCATCAAGAACATCCACGGTATCAGGTGGGACTTAATTTGTGATCAAATTGAAATTATTACTGTTTACCATATCTCCTCCTACTCACATCAGCCGTACTGACTCAGTTACTCTCTGTTCATCTCTCATATCTCCTCCTACTCACATAGATCAACCGTACTGACTCGTAGTCTCTGTTTCTGCTTCTTTCCCCCTTTCTTTCTGTCTTTGTTTTGCTAAATCTATATATCTCTCTGTGTTGCAGGACTGGCCTGTTTACTCCAGACATGGCATTTGAGGCCATTGTTAAGAAGCAAATAGTAAAGATCAAGGAACCGTGCATCAAGTGTGTAGACATGGTCATTCAGGAGCTGATCAACACTGTGCGCCAGTGTACCAACAAGGTGACTTTTTATCTGCCATGTGTTTGAAATGGCATGATTACAGGATGAACCGTAATATGATGTCTGCTGTTGTATATGTTTGTGTGTCTGTGTTTCTGTGGGTGTGTGTTTGTGTGTGTGAATTCAGCTGGATTGTTTTCCTAGACTGCGAGAGGAAACCGAGAGAATTGTGACCTCACACATCAGAGACAGAGAGAGCAAAGCTAAAGAACAGGTAAAACCTACTACTTTGTCTAAAAAAACACACACACACCCACAGGCTCATACACACAATGATATTCAAACAACTTTTTGTTTCTGTGAGGGTGCTTAATGGATGGTGATGAATCGTAGTTACTCAAACAAAGTGACACATGACTTGAGCAATGAGGTAGATGGGGGTGGGATATAATGATTGATGTACATTATGTCTTTCTGTTGAAATAACATGCATTGTTGACATTTTGAGTGTATGGGCCCAGTGCATCTTTTAAAGGTGAGATTGTCGTTGATGCTTCCTTGGTACTGTAACTGTAGACCTCCGCTCGCTTAACGATCTGTTCATTACTCTCCACAGCTGGTGTCTTCTGAAGTCAATGATCAGAGATATTTTTCTAGTTGTTTATTTCAGCCTGTAGGTTACAGCCTGAAAAGGACTGCTGTGTCCATAATCACTGTGTGTTCTGTGTACGGAGTAAATAACAGGGATAAGATGGAAGACCCTGGTGTTGATCCTGTGGAGGAGCTGCAGGGACCGTTGACTTTCTAACTAGCTGTTGTCTGCGTTGTCAGAAAGGGCACAAAAATGTGATTGCTAATCATGTTTTGGACTCATTAAGCAGGGCTGGATAGTCTTAAAGGAAGAAGGTTTCTAGAGGTTTCTGTAAACCCCTTCCGGATGAACTATACGTCTCCGTCCAGGTGGTTGTAGGCACGGTGAAATAGAGTTTTTGCTGCAGATGGGGCTGCTCCGTACATGTGGTCCAGAACATCCATGTTGTTTGTGTGGGATGTTCTGCCAGAGAGTGGTCACAAAGCTCACTGGAAACATCAGGATATACCTGTAGCACACAACACCTAATGTCAGGCACAGACGCTTTGTTGCGATTTATTTTAGTTGTCCGCTTTGCAGCACAACATTTGTAACAGCGTATGTCTTGGAAAGAACAATCATCTCCCCACAAACGTTTCTTGACAGTGATAGGCTTCAGTGGTTTCTTCAAGAAAGGCCTATTCCGTGAAAACACTGCATTATGTACAGTTAAAGCAACCCTGCAACACCTCAAAGGTGTGACTGTTTCATTTTTCCGACCTCTTTGTTCCTGTTGTAGTTTGACGCCACAGGCTGGTATTAGATATTTGGTAATGCGCAGTACTAAAGGGTGTACCTCGTCATAACCAAGAAGGACAAACACACATACCCAGTGCGAATAACCTATATTCATACAATAATTTACCGTGATCTGCTACACCACTATAAACATTTAATTTACCATCCGTCCATTGTTGACCAAGTCCTTCTCTGTCCAACTGCAGGTGTTGCTGCTAATCGATGTCCAGCTCTCATACATCAACACAAACCACGAGGACTTCATCGGCTTTGCTAAGTAAATGCTCCACACGGCCTGTGTCATTGGCCTGCTTACCTAATGAGGCCGAAATGGAGAGTAAATAGCTGCAGACACTCTAGCCCAGAGACCTGTCTGTCTCTTTGTCTTTTAATCTTTCTTTGGCACTAATGTCCTCTCCCTGTCTGTCTGTTTCCCTGTCTGTCTGTTTCCCTGTCTGTCTGTCTCCCTGTCTGTCTCCCTGTCTGTCGGTTCTCCACAGTGCCCAGCAGAGCAGCAAACAGAGTAATAAGCAGAGTAGTGCTGTCAACCAGGTGAGCCAGGTGAGATGTGGTGGAGGATCTGAACTACCACAAACAGACACACTCACACTCTTGTTAGAGACGTTATTAGAGATGCTGTCACTCATTTGTTACACACGGTATGTATACAACTGTACACTATACATACATTGTTACCTGTGTTTTGCACGATTTTACATTTCATGTTGATTTTGGGGGACCTTTGTATGTGTCTCTTTCTGTTGACACTTTTGTCAGGATGTTTTAAGCTCTCTGTACCTTCATCACCCCTTCTATGTCATCAAGGTGCCCCCATGCATTTCATCCCAAACCCTTAGTGAGAATCTGAGGCGCCCAGTTTTGGGTGTCTGCTCTGGTAGGTGAGTATCACTCGGTGGGGATAGGCTTGTTTTTAATATCCATAGGGGGTGGTTTCTTCTTGCGGCAATGTTGATAGCGCAGCAGTATAGCTTTCTGAGCTTTAGCCAAGGTATGCTAACTTTAGCCAAGGTATGCTAACTCCCACTCAAGTCTGTGAGTCTGTTAGTTATCAGTTTCACACGGATCATTGGTTTTTGGTCAGTCAATACATATAGTACCGGTCAAAGGCTTGGGCACACTTACCCATAACGTTTGACTGGTAGCGTATGTTAAATCCTTTCAAATACTTGCCAGCTTTACTATTTAACTAATACTTTGAAAATATATACAGTATGCTCCAAAATAAATAAAGTACACCTCAAGTAATGGAATTTATTTGCCATGACGTATTTGGTGTGGCAGGTTCCAGAACTGAGGTTCTGTCCTTACTTGATACCCACATAACGTGGTACCCCAGGTGTTTAACGGCCCACTTCCTTCCTGTTTCAGGCCTCCTCTCCTCCTGCCTCAGGCCTGATTGTAAGAGTAACAGCTTAAATTACCACATTCCCTCATGCCTTTGACCACAGGGGGTTACCAGTCACAATCAGCCTTCCATTACAAATGGTGTTAGTAAAATGATTTGTGTCGAGACTCAACAAAAGAAATCTACTTTTCCGAATATGCTTTTCGGGTAACCCCTTAGTGGTTCCGGGTTATCCTAAACAAATATTCGTTGGGCTCTCTGGCTACCACTGGCTTGTTGTGTGCCCAGGCCGGTTTAACCACCTAACACAGTGAACACTGGTGTAGCACTAATGCTGTGATGCTAATGCTGTGTGTTTGACGATGTGACGACGCACTCCTCCTTAACGCCGTGACACGGATGCGTGTATGTTGTCTGTCACCACAGTGCTGTGTCGCGCCGAGAGGCTGTCACCCATCTGAACCACTCCGTCACACGTTCCGCTCTCATTGCCCACAAAAGATACATGCCGAGGACGTTGGCGATTCACGTGGAGACGCGGCACACTTTCTCATTGCATTTGTTTATCAATTCATCCACTTCTGCACATTAATTGGCTTGGGTACAGTAGTCTGGCACCTTCAGACAGAATGTGGATAATGGGCCACGGTGGGTGAGGATTCCGTGTGGACGTAACGCGTCTTCAGTACCTTAACCTCTCACCCGATTCTCTTTGGCAATCACCCACTCGCCGTCAGTTTGACACCGGTTCTAGTCCTCTGACCTCTGCACCCCTGCCCTCTCTACAGGTCATCCGGAAGGGCTGGCTGACCATCAACAACATCAGCATCATCAAAGGGGGTGCTAAAGAGTACTGGTTTGTCCTGACCGCCGAGAGTCTCTCCTGGTTTAAGGATGACGAGGTGAGTGAGATGGGGACAGTATTCAGTCACAGGAAGATGTCAAGTTATGGAAGATTGGACCCCCAGTTCCCTCAAATACAGCCCTGCTTTCTGTTTAATGTCTGGCCGAAGGAAGAACACAGTGAGCAAATAGTAGAACACACACGCTTATATGTATATACATTTTTAATTTCCATGCCAATTACCAAGTCATAAGTATTTTATTAAAAGTCTCTCTTAAGGACATGATATAATCCAGATCTTCTGACTGCCCGGTGACTCATTCTGAGTTGGCGTCCCATTGGCACGAAAGCGGCATTTGTACTTACAATGCAGGGTGCTACTTGATTGGCTGCGTGTCGCGTCCTTCATCGCTTGGCGGGCTGGTGTCTGTCTGCCTGTCTGTGCCTGCTGTACAGGTTCCAGGAAGTTCTGCACAGCAAGTGTAGACAGGCAGACACACAGCAACTCCCGGTGTCAGCCCTTCACGGGTTGGCAGAAGACCTCATCACACAGGTCGTAGTTGATTGTGTCACAGTGCACATAGTTTGAATCCCCTATATTCAGTGCGTGGTCAGGACACAGCAACGGTACTGTGCATTACGTTTTTTTTTTTCCCCTTTCTTTCTTTCTGTCCCTGCTATTGTTTCTCTTTCTATCTCTCCACTTCTCCTCTCTCACTCCGCTGGGAGATAAGGCATTTCTTCTCTCTCACTCCGCTGGGAGTTAAGGCATTTCTCCTCTCTCACTCCGCTGGGAGTTAAGGCATTTCTCCGCTCTCACTCCACTGGGAGTTAAGGCATTTGGTTTTCTTATGAACAACTGGAACCGTCCCAAATCACTCACACTCACAATGAAAGGCGCACATCTAGACACATTGGCGCTTGTGCATTGGCTGTATAACACATGATGGACGGTGAATAAAACACTCCAGTAACTGCCTGGATGATTATGTTGCATGGACTTTGTTTTATGAATCTATGAAATTCAAAACAAAAAAATTCCTTGTTCATTTTCTTCTGTATTTATTCTACAAACACGCACGCACACACACACACACACACTCACTCACACACACATGCACACACACACACACACACACACACAAACACACACTGCCCCCCATCCCCCTCCAATTTCTTGGTGCAGTTGCCAGTTGCTCTGGAACTGAACAAATTCTTGGCAGGAATATCATCAAGTAATCCAAACAGCCTCCAATGATGCAGGGGGGAGACCCCCCCCCCATTAAATGGCAATATTCCTCCCTCTCTGGCTCCGTGCCCAATACCTCTTTATTATCTAAACCGTCAATCACCAATACAACTCTACAGCCGCCCTAATATTGAAGTTGTAGTGTTCCTAAGACCATTGCTAGTCCTAGTATCTGTACTACACCCATCACTAACACTGTTCCCTAGACAGCGTTCAAACTCCAATACAGTGGACAAAGCCACTCATTAATCCTAACCCTCACCCCTCATCATCCACAAAACCCCCTAAACGCCCTTACCACTAGGCCTCTCCCCTAGCGGCATATCGGGGGGGAAATGACATGTTTGCTGCTTGCCCTGTGCTGGACATAATCCAGACCAAATGCCACATGATCAATGAACTAGTATTATGCATATGCGTTTCACTGTATATCTTCCACTGCAGTATTATTCAACGTATAGTAAGTGTCCCCCACCCAACATAAAATACAGTATTATTTTCCCCATTTGAACGAGGAGTTGATGGATTGATTGACCGCTGTTCTTTGCCTGGCTGTGTCTGATTCTATGGAAGCTTTGCTGCAGCTCCCTCCCCCATATGCCGCATCAGAGTTAGGGCTGCGTTCTCTGTGCAATATTGGAGCCTACACATTTCTACTGCTGGTGTACTCTGTTCTTTACTAGGTTTTAAGTACATTACTACACATTAGTCTAAGATTAGGAAAAAACATTTTGGGCATAGGTATTTTCTATAGTAAAATTATGATATACATTCATGGCATGTAAGCTAATTCTTAAAAGTGCAATGCATAAAATTCACAAAAACACAAAGTAAGATTGCCTAGTGAGAACCGATACCCAGCAGACATTAGAGAAGACAGATTATAGAGAGGGTTGTCGTGGAGACCATCCATATAACCTTGTTGAAAACCAGTGTTTCCACTCAGAGAAGATGCTTCCTTGCCCAGTCTAACCAATGTGCAGACTACTGTACACCAGTGTGGTAGTGAACAGGTAGTCTGAACACTGGGAGGACGGAGCCGGACAGACAGAGTCATTCCATTGGCATCAGGGTGGCAGATTGGCTGGTCTATGCCTTCCTCCTCATCCTCCTCCATTTTGGCATCTTAAGAAGCAGGCATCCCTCTCTCAAACACCCAAAACCTCATTTCACCTGTCACCGTCAACTCTCTTCTCCCCCTCGCTGTTGTTTCTTTGTTTGTTTGTTTGTTGTGTTGCCGGGTGTCGCTCCCTCCGCGGCCCGCTGGGGTCATGCCGGCCATGCAGAGTATCCAGGCTTGACGTGGCACATTCCCTCAGACGACCGACCGGGACAGACTGGCTAGGCACTCAGGGAGGGAATATGACAAAAAGGGAGGGGTTTACGGAGAGGGAGGGGGAAAAGATTGAGATGGAGGAAAAGGGAGGGAACCATGTGACCATATATGGCTTGGACTGACCCCTTGGGGAATACAACGCACAAGAAAAGTCTGGCAAACGTTCTCGATTTCTGCTCGTCCCGTTCTCTTTTACTTAGGGACACCCCAGTATCTCTCAGCAAGGGGTCAGAAAAAGGCACCACTGTTGAAATGTTTTTCTTAATTTGGCACTTTGTTTAATCTTCAGGTCTCTCTTTCTTTACTCTGGACGTTTTCCCTCTCACTCCTTCCCTCTTTCTCTTTCTTGCTGTCTCTATGTGCGGTTAAGCGGTACCAGATGTTGAGTCTTAACGCCAGGCTGTCATTTAATCTTTCTCTCTCTCTCTTTCTGGCTCACTTGCTCTCTATCTCTCTCTCGCTCCCCAAAAAATCAGACAGGAAGTGGGCCCCTCTGGAATGGAAAGAAGGAATATTGAAGGAATAAGAGGGGGAGGGATGATAGAGGGAAAGCGAGGATGTAGATGAAGAGTTGAGATGGTGAGGATGAATAGGGGGGAGGGATAGATGGACTTGGGGTGGATCATTTGACTGTGCTGTTAACTCTTGTCTTAGACTAGAATCCACATTAGAACCCATGATATTGTCAGTCACCCCGGTTCCCACCGAAGCACATTCCCATAGTCCCCTGTGTTCCTCCACATCTGTATTTCCTCTCTTTACCGTAGCCAGGTTTCCTCCAACCCCACCTCCCCCTCACTTACAAATGTACTGTGGAGAATGACTGTGTCTTGACCCACACACTAATGACTACCACATGTAGTCTCCCTCTCCTCCCCCGCTTTACCTCCCACTTTCATTCTTCCTCCACGTCATTCCTGTTCCCCCCCTCTCTCCCCCTCTGGGCTCCACCCGCCTCTCTCCCCCTCTGGGCTCCACCAGCCTTTCTCCCCCTCTGGGTTCCTCCAGCCTCTTTCCCCCTCTGGGTTCCACCAGCCTCTCTCCCCCTCTGGGCTCCACCCGCCTCTCCCCCTCTGGGCTCCACCAGCTTCTCTTCCCCTCTGGGCTCCACCAGCCTCTCTCCCCCTCTGGGTTCCTCCAGCCTCTCTCCCCCTCTGGGCTCCACCAGCCTCTCTTCCCCTCTGGGCTCCTCTAGCCTCTCTTCCCCTCTGGGTTCCTCCAGCCTCTCTTCCCCTTCTGGGTTCCTCCAGCCTCTCTCCCCCTCTGGGTTCCTCCAGCCTCTCTTCCCCTCTGGGCTCCACCAGTCTCTCTTCCCCTCTGAGCTCCTCTAGCCTCTCTTCCCCTCTCTGCTCCTCCAGCCTCTCTTCCCCTCTGGGTTCCTCCAGCCTCTCCTCCCCTCTGGGTTCCTCCAGCCTCTCCCACTCTGGGCTCCACCAGCCTCTCTCCCCCTTTGGGCTCCACGAGCCTTTCTCCCCCTCTGGGCTCCACGAGCCTTTCTCCCCCTCTGGGCTCCCATAACTCTCCTCTCTCTCCTGTGCTCCCCGTAACTCCTCTCTACTCTCCACTCATCCTTCCACATTCTCCTTCTCTCTCTTACTCCCTGGATTCTCTATCAACTAAGCAAACCTCTTGATTAAAAATCTAACCTGAACAAGAAACCCAATCTACCACACAGAGATCATATAGGAAGTATACCCTTTCCCTAATATTGTGCTTTGCCATTGCTCATTTATTGCTCATAATATGTTGATGGCTCTTATATTGATGTGTCATTCTCAGGAGAAAGAGAAGAAATACATGCTCCCTCTGGACAACTTGAAGGTGCGCGATGTGGAGAAAGGCTTTATGTCCAGCAAACACGCCTTTGCCATCTTCAACACAGAGCAAAGGTCTGGATCCAGACAGACAAATCCTAACAATGTTGCTTTTAACTTTGTAGCACATTAAGAATAGAAGTTTTCATTGGCTGTCCCAGAGGTACAACACAGGAATTCTAAGGGTTCTACTTGGAACCAAAACGTTTTTTTTTAAAGGTTCTGTGGAGATAGCTGAATAAAACCCTAAGGTTCTGAACAGAGTTTATTTTAAAATTATTATAAAAATGTCCATTAGAGGGAGACAGGAACTGCCTGGCTGGAGGGCTGGCCTCTACTTTATTTTCCATCCCCAGCTTTGACCCCTATGGTGAACTGGAAGCAGTATAACTAACTTCCTCTTGTGTCGGGTCCGACAGGAATGTGTACAAGGACAACCGTTTCCTTGAGCTGGCCTGTGACACCCAGGATGAGGTGGACAGTTGGAGGGCTTCTCTTCTGCGTGCTGGAGTCTACCCTGAAAGATCTTCTAATGTGAGTCACCACTGTACTGGCAGTCAGGGTTGAGGTTAATTCTATTCCAACTCATCTTATGCACTGAATGTAAGTTCCCCAACACAAGTGCCCATCCCAGGAATACCATACCAGTGTCAATCAATCTGCCTGGTTTATTCTGTTCCATATTACCATGACTGCCCATCACTCACGTCTCAAGCTACACTTACATTACATCTATCAGACCCATTCCAAATGAAAACATTTTACCTCCTTTTATTTTCCTTCTCTCCATCTGTCTCTTGGGAAACATTGATGTACGTTTAAAGATAAAGATGCTAATCATAGTAGATATAGGCTACATCTGGTTGGTTTCCTACCTTTTGCTAAATCATTTTTATAATGTCTTAAAGATGCATTCGGGAAGTTTTGGCCACTGATAGTAAAAGTGGAGCCAAGACATGTCCCTGAAAACTATGTACCAGGTCACGAAGTGTATGTGCCAAAATCTTCCCCAAGTAATCAAAGTCACTTTTAAAACTGGAATTTCATGGCTGACTGAGGTGTGAATCTTTTTGTACTTATAGATTATACACATACAAAAAACATATTACACATACAGCCCAAAATAGTTTAAAAATAGTTTGTTATTTGCAAAAAGCCACGGAATCATCTTCAAGGTTCTTGCTGTACACAGATGTTTCATTTCAAAGCTCTCTTCATCCAGGTGGAGAGTGAGGGGGGCGGCTCCGCGTCCGCATCCCAGGACAACTTCTCCATGGACCCTCAGCTGGAGCGGAAAGTGGAGACCATCCGCAACTTGGTGGAGTCCTACATGGCCATCGTCAACAAGTGCATCCGTGACCTCATGCCCAAGACCATCATGCACCTTATGATCACTAATGTAAGCAACCCCTGCTCTGTCATTTGGGCCAGGACAGCTAAACCAAACCGGCCGGGTTACTGTGTAGCAATGACAAACATCCTTTCACAGGACATGACATTAAATACATATCAGAATAGCTGATAGGCTGCTCAACTCTCTCCGGCACCAGGTGAAGGACTTCATCAATGCAGAGTTGCTAGCACAGCTGTACTCAGCCGGGGACCAGGGGGCCCTGATGGATGAGTCTCAGGAGCAGGTCCAGAGGAGGGACGAGGTCCTCAGGACCCACCAGTCCCTGAAGGAGGCCCTAGCCATCATAGGAGACATCTCCACCTCCACTATCTCCACCCCGATGCCTCCACCTGTGAACGACTGGCGCGGTGGAGGCAACAGGTAGGCGGCCTCTAGACTACGGATGCGGATCGTAGTGGGAGAGGAGAACACCACAAAGAGACAGGTCCATGATATCTGGGTGCGTAAAGAATATGTGACACCCAACAACCCCACCTCTTTACCCCCAGGTCTCCTCCAACCAGCCCCACTGGTCCCAGGAGGATGTCATCTGGCCAGCGCCCCAGTCCTGGAGGAGGGCGAGGGGCTCCCCCTCCTCCTAACCGCCCAGGACCACTGGGGCCCTTCAACAACAGCGCTGACAGCCCCCAGGTCCCCAGCCGCCCCAACAGGGCCCCTCCCAGCATCCCCAGGTGAGGCCAGGCCAGGGCATCCTAGTCCACTCCCAGATTCAGGGTCCCGGGTCTCTGTAGTCACTATTTCTATTTTAACACCTGTTCTGTGCTTTAGCTAACTGCCTGTTTTTAACCCTTAACTCTCTGCTTCTCTTCTCTTTCTCTCAAACATTACAACCCCCCCCCCCCGTCCCCCAGTCGACGACCTCCTCCTTCTCCAACAAGAAATATCCCCCCATCATAAGCATCCATAGGGGCTTGTGATCTCTTCTGGGCCTAGTGCTCCTTCAGCTAATCTTCTAGCGCTCATCCTCCCCCTATACCATCCTCCCACCCTCCTCATCCTCCCCTTATGCCATCCTCCCACCCTCCTCATCCTTCCCCATAACATTATAACATCCTCTATCCTCCCCAAGCCCCTCTGCTGTTTGTCCTTGGTCTCTCACTAGTGCAGACACAGAAATGTGCCGTCTGACCTCACGCCAGGTGACCATCGATGTTCATGTATCTGTGTACAGTACGGTGCTTGTCTTGTGGTGTATCTATCTGTATGTGCGCTTGTTCTCACCTCCGGTCTAGATTTGCTTAGCACATCCGGTTCCGACTGAGCTCCAGCCCCTAGACCCTACGTCACCCTTAATTAGAACCAGGGGTGAAAGTAGATCACATTTCTTACGGGTGCAAACCTTTATTGGTATAATAGAATTACATAGACTATTAAATAAATCTCATACATATTCTTCTAGTAGCCTATGATCTCAGTGGGCCCTTGTCACACAACCTTGATCATGTGTTAACTTGTATTACCTATAAACACGACCTGCCGTGATGTGTTTTCATCCAATTGTCAAACCTGTGCATGTTTTTCTACTCTCCAAATAATTCCAGCATCCTAACAGTGCACTACGCACCAGTGATTCATAGGATGGAGTGTTACAAAACATCATGAAGCCGTAAAAACAATAATGACATTACATTTCTGTGACTTTCAATAAGACTACAACCCATGTAGTCTGAATTGATGCGTACACTGTGTGCTGTGCATCTCCGTCCGTGCCACTAGAACACATTTGTGGACTCTACTGCCCTCTTAAGCCAATTCACTCATGTTCACGCTGCTGACGTGGGCTAATGCTAAATAACGGTGTAGTATTTGCCTAGAGTCTTTGGGGGCACTTCCTGGTAGTTATTGTGATGACGTGTTACCGGTTTGGCCAACCCCCACTACTTAAGTTGCTCGGGACTACGTACCCGACTGTACCGGCGTACTTTCACCCCTGCCTAGAACCCGTAGAAGCTCCCGTTGCCCTCCACCCAGCTCCACCTGCTGCTTCTGTTACTATCTATGCTCAGCAGTGGCATGGCGCCACCCGTGACAGAATGCAGCATGGCACATAGGCTGCTTTTCTTGCATGTTCGTGTGTGTTTCTGTTTGTGTGAGTGTGGGAAGGGGAATAATCTGCCTATATATAGGCCAAGTTGGTTTTTAGTATTATATAATATATATTGTACAACACCCCCTTCCTATGTGTTATTGGCTAGGTGTTCTCTTAGAGATGAAAGGGCGTTTTAGTGTAGTGACTGTGTGCGTGGGTGGGTGCATGTTTATGTGTGTGCGCGCGCGTGTGTGTGGGGTTGCTGGCATGTGTGTGTGTGTGTGTGTGTGTGAGTGTGCACCAACGTGTGTGCATGGAATATCTGTCTGCATGTTTGTTGATGTTTGAGTTGTATTTGTTTTCATGGTCCAAGCTGTTAATAAATCAAGACCCTTGAGAGTCATTTGATGTTGGATTACGGTGTGGTTTGTTCCTGTGTTGTGGTAGCAGCAGCCAAGACACATACTGCGAGGCTGAGGATAGACACCCACAGTGTAATATTCAAAATACAAAAATCAGCCTCAATTCATGCACTTAACCCTGTCAACGGCGTCTGGTATGCCTATATTGCTGTTTTACTGTTCAAGTGGCGATCCTCCTCACACCTGTAGGCTCAAACTCACAGAGGCTGGCTGGAGAGATGGAGGGAAGGGAAGTATTCCTGAAACAAAGAGACAATGAGAAGTATACAGATATGACTTCCTACGTATGGACATATCCCTGTATGAACACATATCCCATGATGACATTTTGAATTTAGTTTTTATCCTCAGGATTCAACCCCCCCCCCCAATGTTCATGACAAATCCCAGGCTACTTTAGAACTGCATCCATGTGTAAAACATCTCTTCTTACTCACCCCCCCCCCTCCCCCCTCATATCCCTCCACCACTCCAGTCCTGAGTCGGCTAATGTGCCAGTTTAAGGTGGATTTGTCTAACATGCCCTCTGTCGGTTAGTAAGTGTGTATATGTGTGGGCCTGTCTTACTTTGAAACTGTGTTCTGCTGTATATATACGTACGTACATAGGTATTAATAATGAATAGGGAAATGTTGACTATAATGACCTTGTTACAATCTAGCGCTTGTTCTCTCAATGTCCCTAGTATTACCACGCTCTACTTCTCTATCTGGAAATTACACTGCCTCGGTGGCAGGAGTTACAAGTCTGTATTGCCAAAGCTATTTGTAGAAAGGAGATCATATAAAATAAAGACATCAACAAATGTGGTTCCCATTTATGAAAGTATATTGTCTGTGCAAGGATATAGAGAGATATAACAATTTGGGAGTTGAACTGCCACATCTGTGGTTACTTTCTTTCTGTGTCTGTATCTCTTCAATAAACAATTTCCCTCTCACTTTGTCTTTTCCCACGTTGTCCCTCTTCAAAACGCGTTTCCCTGAGTGGCCATACACGGCAAACCATCTGCCATTTGAAGGGCATTTACAATACAATACTAAGAGGGTTGTTTTAAATGACTTGGTTGCTAGTTACACAGTAAATTATTTCTCCCAGAAGATGGGGCTAGTTAGCTAGCCTTAACAGCCTACAATGCATCGTTGAGCCAATGAAACACATCCCTTCCATGTTTTTCTGTCAAGATATAGGCTACAGGTTTACAGTAAATTTATATCAGCCAATATATGTATTTTCTTTATTTTCATCATCTGTTGTCACAAGGCTCTTATACAGACACCCATCCCAAACCCCCCCACCCTCTTCTGGCGGTGGTGGGTGGAAATTATAACCGTACTGTACCTGAATATTTAATATCAAATCGTTTCAAATATATAAAGTTCAGATGACCAGCGGGTCACATAATATTCCTTAGACTCAAAATGAATTGTCAGATGGTTACAAAGTCAGTTGCCGTTTTACAGGCAGGTAGTCAAGACAAAAATAGCGCCGTGATTGACAGGGAGTCCACAGGCAGAACCTGCCAGGTGATCAGGTGGACTTGGACTGGGACAGCAGGGAGGTTGTCTGGCCAGGTAGTCCTGAATTAAGATTGGGACTCCGCCCTCACAGAATGCACAATGTGCAATTATTAATACATCCTATCACCTTCTCTATAGGTTTTTATTTTTGGCGTCAATGGTCGGGTTCCTCTTCGTAGACTTGTACTAACCAATAGTTGATACGTCATTGACTGTGGCATCAACTGACAGTCATCAACTGCCACACGACATGATGTGATTAAATACCAATCCAGGTGTGTTAAATACAAGACCTGTCTGATATCAGTAAGCATTTCATTGTTATGTAAAACATACAGCTTCATTAAGATTTGGATGCAGAGGAATGCATCTATATAACTTTCGGTAGATGACGCACACGGTCTGATTATGGACATGACAAGTCATTTGATTCCTTTTAATCTGCATATGTAACAAAGCTAATAGAATGCCATCTCAAACCAAAAAACGATTTGCCACAGGATCCAAGAGCATTTTCTTCCACCAAATGCTCCATCCGTCTAACAGGTCTTAAGAATCAGCAAGTTCACACATAATGAAATGGCAATAGAAGGTGCAGCAACAACAAAAGACGTTTTTTAAACAACCAGTGAACTTGTGAGGGGGCTGCATTCCAATGATGTACCAGCAAGCCAAAATCTGGGCCAGCTCAATTGTCTAGAGTTATACTTGATTTTAAGTGTTTGGACCTTTAGGGACAGTTTGTTCAACACTTTCTGAAAGAACTCACATATGAATTTGAGTTCCCAGGGATAGTGTAAATTAGTCCAAATGGCATGGCACATCAAAAGGACACATAGCAGTGTCGCACCCTCAATCACCACTCCCACTTCCGACCACTCTCACATCCCACCACTCCCACATCCCACCACTCCCACATCCCACCAATCCCAAATCACATACAGCTCAATGGCCTTCACAATTTCTCTCAGCTTCCTCACTGGCGACGTTCTAATGTTGAAAAAAATGGGACCATTTGAAATAAGGAAAATGGCAAGTTTACTACTCCAAGGTCACAGTAAAATAAACTAACTAAGTACGCCTTAAAGAGTGTGTTGCTGTCCTTATTAAGGTAGACACACAGACTTCTAAGGACAGAGTCCTCAATGTCCTCTCTCTGTAAAAGGCATATTAACCCTTAAAAGTACAGGCGCTGTTGCGCTTTTTCACCTGGGTTGAGGGCCAGATTGTTATCTGCGCACCAAGCCACAAGGTACTTGACCTCTCTGTAGGCTGACTCATCGTTGTCACAGGCCTGCTAGCACTAGCGTAGGGGGAGTAAAGACAACGACTCCCATGATCCCACGTTACTTCACAAAACAAAATCTGTAAACAAATATTTTTTACATTGTCTCTCTAAAGTAATTTACTTAACAAAAAAAAGTAGATGGCAAAAGAGACTAGAATTTGAAATTAAGAGGGGAAATAGACAAACTAAAAGCAGATTTAGAACACAGTAAAATAGAATTTGCAATACAGGTTAGAAATGGATCTGCTCATTCAAGAAATATCAAACCAAAGTTCTCCTGTAGTACATAGAAGAAGAATCAACTCACCAGTATGCAACAGTTGAGCTAATTTATTTAGTGCATACACACTGTTTTGGAGTATATTGATCATCCCTTCCTCTGGTGTGCTAGTTACACTAGGTGTGGCAGCCATGTCCCCTCCTCTGAAGTGGGTGTGGCCTGCTCAGCAACTCCTGGGCTCTTGGAATCGTCTGGAGTTCTTACGAAATATGTTAGATGTATTTTGGAATCTTGTAGATTTCCTTCGGAATCTTCTGCATTTCTTTCATCAGCGTGGAATGTCATCTCATCAGTCATACATGTTGAATTTTCGAAGCCTCCAGATCTTCAAAACAGTTTTGTTGTTTTCCTACAAGAAAAAACTATGCGTCATACTACCACATGTTTTCCATTGAAAGTGTATAGATGGTGCGTACTCCATCGTGTGTTTGATGTAATATGTGCAGCAACAAATCCGAATCCTAATAAGCTTCCAAGCTATGAGGTTGGTCCTTTGAGTGGCATGGGGAAATGTGATTGATTACCTGGCAGTGTCAGATCATGTACCCCATCAGTTGTCAGGTATCCATTTGAGGTGATGTCACCAAACAGGAAGTGTACGTTCTCCAGGGCGTGCAGCTGACTGGTGGAGCCGTGCAGGGCGTTGTGGAGGATGCCTAAGGCGTATCGGGCCCTCTGAGAGAAATACATTATTATCGGTTTGTATTTGCATTTGGGATCTATCAAGCATTAGAGGTGAGGGAAAATGACAAGTCACGCTATCTTGGCAAAGGTGTCTCTGAAACAATGGACCATATTTCAGTTTTTTACAGTCGCTAGGACACATTTCCCAATACTTAGGTCACTTTTTTCATTCTCCAAACCAACTGTCAGCTCGCCACAGCAGTTCATTTCACTTTCAAAATGCACTAAAACTACCAAATCACTTCATACATGTCTCAAATCAACTCATTCTTCCAGAACACTAGCAAAGGTCGACAGACAACAAACACACTTTGTCACCCACAAACCAATGACCTAAAAAACACTAACAACAGGTAGCATTATACAATGTTGTCTTGGGTAAAACAAGGACACATCTCTGTTTACAATTCAGTGAAATATATGTTACTGGAATGAAATTAGTAATTACAAAATACATGAATTTGTATACACACCATCCACTGATACAGATACAATAGTAATGCAAAACTACTCAGCAGTTGTCTCCTTTTGTAATGAAATTGAAAGAGTATCAGCAATGATTGGTCCAATTGTCCAATTGTTTTTATAGCATTTAATTTTAGGATTCAAAATATATTTCATTACCATATTACTGTAGAATTGTAGAAAATTGCTGTCTTATTCAGTTTTGTATTATGTTATTGTTTTGAACTTGAGTTTAACTGTTTTGAAAACTGTATGTAAGCATGTGCAAATTGACCTGTAAGTACACAGAGTTTTGGCGGTTGTGTCGAAGTGAGAAAATAATTAATGTAATTTGAAAGATGTAGTCATTGAATGCATTTTGTGCCAAAGCAATGATATTTGATCCTCAGTTTAGCCCACATATACTTCTGTTGTGCTCACTGTGTGAAGAGTTTTGAAAAAGTGCCTTAAGTATTGGAAAATGTGTCCTAGCGACTGTAAAAAACTGTAACAACACACTTGCTTCTGCACTTGTTGATCAGGTTGTATCAGTAGTTGAGCAAGAGAAAGTCGGTTGGATCATGCTTGACATGGATGGACACTAGAATACAAAAAAAAATCTAAAATACAAAAATCGAATAACGTCTGTTATTTTGAGACACACCTTGTCTGAACTGTGTTGACTGTGAATCACTGTGATTATGAGCCATTCAGAAGAGCGTTGACACACCTTAATCCAACAGAAAGACAGTAACATCATTTTCCAACAACAATTAAGCACTGACATTCTAACTCTGATAGAAACTTGTCTGTGGAATTCCAGCCAGGCAGGAATTAAAGGTAATTTTCTATAAGCTTCTTCCGTTAGAAAAACCCAGCATGAACCATGTTTCTTCAAAGATGTTACAAAGCCTGAAGAACGGAAAACAATAACGTAACAGAGTATTTCAACTCCATACGTATTTTTTTATAACCTTTTTGCAACACACGCAAATGGCCAATTTCCAAGGCCAATTAGTCCACGGCCAAGTGAAGTTGATATGTGCAATTCTGAAGTGACACAGTTTATCCAGCAGAGAGAGGCATTGTCACTAAATAGAGAATATATCTCAATGGGTAAAGTACAGTTTATATGGATTTTGCTGTTTGATGCTTTTGAATAAGTGGCCAAATTTCCTCATGAGATACAATCTTCATGTGACCTCACAAAACAGGGTCGCTGAATTACAATCAATCATTACTTAAATAATAGTGTGATGAATACAATACAATGTGATTAACTTTCTGCTCGTTGCACACATGATCTTAATCTCATGGCACACCTGATTTTAATCTATTTGTGTACATTTGTGGGTAATAATATTGTCAGTTTGCATGTGTGTTAGAGAATTATAGAGACAGCTAGAGAGATCTAAATAGGAGCAAAGATAGAAATTACAGTATTGTGTGAGACAGAGCACCTTCCAACGAAACATTAATCACCAGCCTAGTGGCACACACACACACAGGTCAAGTCACGCCCCGGACAACTCCCTGCCACGCCTCAAACGGTTGCCAGGGTGACCTGGAAGGACAACAACCAGCAAGGTGACTGAGGCATTGGTGGGTGTGAGTGCCACTCCTTTTTCTTTGGCAGTCACCCATTGGCCAGTGTAAATACCCTGGGACCAGATGAAGATGAATGTTTGCCAATCTGTAGATGCTTTATAGACTGTCTACAGATAATCAATAACCTTTCAGTTAACTATGTACTAACCCTAAACCTCATTATATCCTTAACCTTGTGCTTTTTCCTAATCCTTACCCAAACACTTACAAACCTAACCCTGACTTTAAACCTCAGTTTATCCCTAAGCTTAAGCCTTTTCCTAACTCACTTACATTAAAACTTATTGACAACCTAACCTTAGAAAGCATTTACTTTATCTTAATTAAATATCTAATTGACCCCAACCATTAATCACATCCTTTCCCAAACCTTAACCCCTTCCCTTACCCCAACAATTACCCCAACTTTTAACCACATCCTTTCCCAAAACTTAACCCATTCCCTAACCCCAACACTTACTCCAGCCTTTAAACACATTCTTTCCCAGACCTTAACCCCTTCCCTAACCCCAACCTTAAACCACATTCTTTCCCAAACCTTAACCCCTTCCCTTCCCTAACCCCAACCTTTAACCTCATCCTTTTCCAAACCTTAACCCCTTCCCTAACCCCAACCTTTAACCTCATCCTTTTCCAAACCTTAACCCCTTCCCTAACCCCAACCTTAGTAAGCATTTACATTGCTTTTTATAGTTTGTTGATTGTATGGAATATCTGTCAAATCTAAAAGACATTTTGACTATCCAAATAAAGTGTATCCCTAACGTGTAACTTATCCAAATATGCATTTATGAGTTTCAATGATCATTAGAAAGGTCAAAGAATCAGCCCAGAACTACATGAAAGGATCTTGTCAATGATCTAAATGATTGTGGATGGGTAATCCAGCATGTCAATGACCAAAAACACACGGCCAAGGCAACAAAGGAGTGGCTCAAGAAGAAGCACATTAAGGTCCTTTAGTGGCCAAGCCAATCTCCAGACCTTAATCCCATAACATATTTGTGGAGGGAGCTGAAGGTTTGAGTTGCCAAACGTCAGCCAGGAAACCTTAATGACTTGGACAGGATCTGCAAAGAGGAGTGGGATCTCTCACTGTTCAAATAACACTTTCTTTGTCATTGGGCAAATGTACAAAAACAGCAGGGAATATTTTTTTCCTCCCCTGTATATATATATATATACTAAGTGTCAGTTGCATTATTAGGTGTATGTTTTGGAATCGCTGTGTGTGTATGAACAAACCTAGTTGGACCAGTGTTACCAGTGGATGTCAGCAGTGTGTCAGTTAACACATTAGTAACAGTTTGGAACTGCTGCAGACCATTCCATCAACTTTCTGTAGCCTGATATAGTGCAGGCATCTTTGGTTGGGGTTGATTGTTACCAAATTGTATATGTTGTAGGATACTGTAATACTGAAACAACTAACTTGGTATACAAATATTTTTCATACTTTTAGTTAACTATATTCAATGTAATGTCAATACTGTGAAATAAAATGCTAGTAAATGCTTAGGTATGCATTACATTTTGCGGGAAGTTCCATAAGTTACAATTACGAAACGTCTACCTGACAATTCAAAACAAATGAATCAATCACACAAAAGTAAACACAATGTGCAATTATGTAGTGAAACAATGTAACCAGTAGAGAGTGACAATGTCACTAAATAGAAAGACCATTCAAGGGGTTGATTTTGTCGTGTTGATTTAGAATAAGTAGCCTAATAAGAGTAGCCTAATAAAGTAGCCCAGTCTTTTATGTGACCAAATCAAACACTGTAGTTGAGTAAAAAAATATAATTATTTATATATAGCAATTACTCTCATAACTGACTGCCTTTTGCACATGTCATTTTAACACATCTCTCTTTATATGTACGTTATGTATTATCCTAATAATAAAATACTTTCTGAATGTGTGTGTGACCCTGGAATTATAGATAGTAAAACCTGACAGTTTTTGGTTATATTTAGGGGAAAATATACTGGAGTTATTGCTAGAATTGGGGTTATTTTTAGGGTTTTATTTAGACATTAGGGTTAGGTTTAGGCATTAAGGTTAGGATACATTTGGGCATACATGGGATAAGAAAAATAGTAGATAATTTCTCTGTTCCCCACTAGGATATAAAGACAAGTGAATAAGGAAAAATGCATTAATGTCTCCGGGGTAAAATTTTGAAAAAACATGTTGCCATGATTTCTAAATTAGGGTTACATACAGGTCCCCAGGTTAGAAACAAGTATGTATTAATGTGTGTGAGAGAAACAGCATACATCCGTATTTTTTTAATCTACTCGATAGTATACTATCTCCTCCCTCCAGTGACTGTCCTATTGTCACAGAACTATAAGGACAGGCCTATTGCAACCAACCAAACCCCTCCACAATCACTACAATGACGGTCTTTGTCGCAAACTAGAGCCAAAGCCTTTTCGCATTGCAAGATATCTACATGTTGATGGTTGTTCAAAGTTTTGCCTTGACCGCAGGTTTGTTTCTAACTTTCTTCATAATCCGTGGCATTTCAACACTGTAAAAAAATACTAAATACAACGTGATTGGGGATAACATGATCTGTTTACAAGAATTCAGAGTGTTGCCTTGTTCGCTATTTGGACAGGTGTGTTACCTGTAGCGCCACCCCATTACCTTTGCTTTTTCTTCTTCCGGTACAGTTCACAGGTTGAGCAAATCCTACGCTAATTTAAAAATACAGTAGACGGGAACTGTAGCTGTTTAAAGACTTCCCTTTCGTAATGCTGTCGCACGTTTGCATTTTATTGTTGGAACGCAGTCCGACAAATAAGGGAATTTCGTTCAGAGGCAATAGTGATTCCACCTAAACAGAAGCACGGGGAGTGAGCGCTGGGCAGTTTCCTGATCATAAAGAGGTGCGTCTTATTTCAATTTCAGTGATAGCCTGCGCACAACTTGCAATACCAGAGCGGGGGCATTGACGCATTGTGGAGTCTACGGGTAACACTGCCAAACCGGCTGCGCTACAGACGCATCCACGAGCGAAACCGCGATGGCCGTGGTGCAGCTCGAGACGGAAGACCGTCATCCGGAGAACGGCTTCGTATCCCCAGAAACAGAGTCGCCGGGATTGCTCACACGCATCGACCGTACTGTCTTGCCTTTTCTAGGGGGATTTGGGAAATACCAGAGACAGCTCATCGTCCTGACATGGATTCCGGCTTTATTTATTGGATTCAGCCAGTACTCTGATGAATTTCTTCTTGCCCAACCGAACAACACATGTGTTCAGACTCCGACAAATATGACTGATTTGAATAGAAGTCCTTCTTCATTATATCATGGTCCCAATAATAGTTTTCCGCGAACAGCGGCGTACGTATATACCAATGGCACACACAACGAAACAGCCAGGCATCTGCAAAATTGCATGTGCAAGGAGTGGACGTTTGAGCTGCATACGGGACTCAAGCAGAATGTGGTTACCAAGGTAAGTTTCGCAGCCAAACAGAAATTAAGCTCCATTTCAGTAGTCTATATTGTGTGATGATATGTATAACTCCCTTTTTATTCAAATTAGGTGCATTGAATCAAATACATTACATCGGTTTACACAGCCACAATTCAAGGGTCTTTGTGTCAAATGTTTTATTGAAAAGTAATTAAGATGCATACCTCAACAAAAGGAGGCGAACCAATAATGTCCAATAATGTAAACCTGTCCAAATATATACCCCCTCCCTCCCCTACCCACTACGTTCCCTCTTCATCCCCTGCCCACTACGTTCCCTCTTCATTAAATATTTCAGGAGAGTTTTGTAAATAATTATTATAATGCCAGAGGGCTGCACCTTCACCTTTAGCAGGTGGCTGTTACATAGATTTATTACATTGCCAGCTTCCAAAAGCTTACTGGTGCATACAGCCCCGGAATGGGTTTTTCCACAGTGGGCTTTCCCTGGATAACATGACCTGCTCCACTGAGTGCTTTAATAATGTATTCACGGGCCTGTGAATAATCGTGTAAATATGAGTAGCCAATGTGGACTGGAGATGCTGTTCTTTAGCCTATAGCGCATTGACACCCTTAAGCGATTTTAATGTTGACAAGCCACCAGTATTCTTAAACTGGGAATTGTATGACCTGCCTCATCAGAGCAGAAGTCTAGGTTCAAGCTGTCATGAAGGAATGTCAATGTGACATTCAATGTGAGGGGATACCTGGTCTTCTATGTAGATCTCTGTGGACCCAAAGTGACTAGGCAATCGTGGGATATAGTTAGTGCAGATAGTCCCAGTCACCATTGATTAACTGTTCACAATTGCCTGAAGATGGAAGCTGTCTTGGAGCCTGTTTATCTCCGACCTTGTGGTCCTATATACTATTGTTATGTTTCTTTTGCCTCAGGTGTTTGTTGAACCAAACATAGACATAGATACCCTCTGTAGTTATTTCTTCTTTTGGGTCTGTGCTTAAAAAAGTTAGATTTTGAATTTAAATGTTTCCTATGAGCTTACGTATTTTCTCACTTCAAAATTATTGGGACAGATACAGAAATAATTCCTAAATTAAAACATTGGCTCTACAAGACACAGTGTATCGTTTCTGGTGATGCATTTCCCTGCCTGGACTGCAGCTATCTTCATTTGTGTATCTAATGTTAAATATTATATTCTAAACTTTTGGAGTATAGAAAACCAAATATGTACTATGATTTCCCTTTATGCATCTTATCAGGCCAACTATTTCACAATAGGTTGTTTTTTCTGAGAGGAAACTATTGAGAAATACTTCTTTTTTTATGAACCGCTTGCAGTTTACAAGTACATTCAGAGCGATGATACCAGTCATGTGTTGTTATGGGCTGTTTCTTTGAAAGTCCACAAATCAGCAAGAAAACAATGACTGTTGAAACTCTGTCCTAATAATCCCTCACTGACTTGCAGTTCTGAAAAGGCAAGTCACAGCTCTGTTGACATGGTTAATGATTTCTACTTTTATCAAAAAGGTTAACAACTTTGAGGTCACACATTACCACATTGTAAGTACTACTCAATAGGCTATACATGCTATAGGATATGTCTATGTGCCCCTAAAGGTTTGTCTAGTCAGTCAAAGAGTTGTATTTGTGTTAACAACTGACTTTTAATAGGGTTGTCTTCCGTTATCCTGGTATAGTCATCTCCGCGGTGTAATAACCCAACACGGATGTACTTCAGGGAACACAAAGGTTTGTTCCAGACCTTGGCCTCCGCCCAGTGTTATAGAAGTGCAAGGCACCATGTTCTTGGACGTCCAATCATCGCACATATTGTCTCGTGTTTAAACAAGTCGCAGATAAAAATGCGTCGGCCCTGCCTATAGAACGTTCCATGCCAACACCAGCCAAGGGAATGGCTTCTGGGTGCCCGGTAAAACATACTTAACCGAAATGCCCATCTTGGAGATTCAAAATGCACGTGTAGTCACGGCCAAGGGATACTTGTACAATCACACTCTTATCATTCATTTTAAAGCAGATTTTTAACTTTGTGTAAGTGCAGGTGAAGATCGTTTCACCACATTATTACCAATGTTAAGCTAAATGTCTCACTCGGACTATGTAACTGGGGTAATGTGTGTGGTTTGGAGATGGCGGGGGTAATGGGGATGGCAGGGGTATTGTGTGTGGTTTGGAGATGGCAGGTGTAATGTGTGTGGTTTGGAGATGGCAGGGGTAATGTGTGTGTGTGGTTTGGGGGATGGCAGGGGTAATGTGTGTGTGTGTTGTTTGGGGGATGGCAGGGGTAATGTGTGTGTGTGTGTGTGGTTTGGGGGATGGCAGGGGTAATGTGTGTGTTGTTTGGGGGATGGCAGGGGTAATGGCTGGGGTCATTCTGTCCATCTGGTGGTCTGATGTTTCAAAGGAGTCACCACATCTGTTTACATTTGTATTTCTTTATTTGTATTGTAACTTCTAAGAAAACATGTGAAATGAAATGTAGGTCTTTGAGAAGGCATCTGAGGAATCCAAATGAAAAGGAATTTGAAAGGAAAGAATCGGTTATAACAACATAACCATCTAACTACGTCTGATGCTCCTCCCAGCTGGCATCCCTGTTCATACTTACATTTCATTTAACGTCTGTTAAAAGTAGAATTTGTATCCCACTCCGCTGGTCTATAAGCAGCCTGGCTGTCCTGTACTCGTATCCATGATCAGGGTGGGACATTTTACATTTATATTTTAGTCATTTAGCCGATGTTGTTATCAAGAGCAGTTAGAACAGCCGGGGACCAACAGCTGGTTGGAAGGGTGTGACTTGTGTGATAGACACATGTCAGCTTTGAGGAAAAAGGACTGTCTGTGGGACTGAAAGATAACGTTTAGTACAGACGTTGTGTGTGTGCTAATGGGAGTTACGTTCCGATGAGTGGGCTTTATAGCAGAGAAGCCGTAAACTGAATGTGTTACCCTGTTACTCTCTGAAGTGTCTCTTCCTCCTTCTCTGAAGTAACACCGTGAGATTGATCAAGCTTATTTAACGGTATGGTTTGTTGTCTCCATCTTTTGGAGTGGATGTACTTGGGTAGGAGAGGGAAAGGGAGGTGCATGATTCTGGTAGGACTGTGAATGTTGGCCTCCTGCTGACACATTGCCAGAAAAAGCATATTATTCCACATGCTATCTACTAGAAAGAAATAGGCTATTACTTTACAGTGTACACACATGACATGAACAATATATTTCCCTGATTTTGTGTGGACACTTGTCATACAAAAATACCAGCTTGGGAATTTCCTTATTCTTTCTGCCAACGTCAGATAATACACAGCAGTTTGATCCGCGGAGCAGTTTCACACAAACTAGACTGAGATCCATTTGTCACTGTGTGGCTTAGACACCGGGCCACACAGAGCAGGCCTTCATAAGGAGTCCGTCACTGTTTTTCAAGGCTAAACCAGCCTGTTCATATGAGTAAAGGAAAATGCTACTTTTCCTCTGATAGTTAGTTATGCCACTTGGAGAAAAGTTGACAGATTTTTCCATGAATGTTAAGAATGGAGATTTTACAACGTTAGATTAGGGGTTTGCTTTTGGAGTGGATCATCATTTTAAATTGACATATCCAGAATTGCATTTCGCTGTCCTGCCAATTGCTTTGTTACATGCATGTGGTGAAAATATGCCATTGTATAAGTGATTTTTGGAACTTCAAAATGACAGGCCGGTGTAAAACGAATTAATCAGCAATTGATTTGTCCCTTAGATATCAGATCAATTTGAGTACCAAAGTTGATAATGTCTGAATATGATTGGTCCAAGAAAACAATGGGTTGGGTCAGAACACAATTTAAACAACATTTAAAAAAAAAAAAATATTGGGTTTGTACTCTTCTTGGTCCAATATTTTAATAACTTTTTGTGTTTTGTTCACTGCTCATTTTGAAGTCACTTAAATTGCTACAAAGTCTCAGACTCCCATGATTGTGATCAGCAGTGCGATGGTAGATGCTGTTCTGGCAGCTAACTTGCTAATGTTCTCTGAACTGGTATGTTTTTAAATATCCATCCATCCATCCATCCATCCATCCATAAACACACACACACCTATCCCTTACTCCTATACCAAGAGATTTGGACAATCATTCCTGATGTATACTGTGTATATGTGACAAAAATACCCATTACCAAGATCATAGTCTGTTGCTAGGCAGTAACTATGCAGCAGTTTCTCCCTCCACGGTTCCCTTCCATCCCTCTCCTCCACACTGCATCTGAAGCATCTCCCAGGTTCTCCGCCTCCCTCTGTCCTCATTGTGTGTCTTCATTGTCTTCCTCCGTTCTTGTTCCCTCTGTCTTCAACCCACATATTCTGTCAAGTATTTAATGTCCCCCCTCCCTCTTTGCACCCCTTCTCTCCCCTTCCTCTCCTCCCCCTCTCACTTAGCCCTCTGTAGTTCGACAGGTACTGTAAACGCTGTACATACCATCTTGTCAGGGCCAATCGGAATCACTGATGCGGGGTGACCGTTGGCTTTAACCGACGGGGCGACCCAGCAGCGGGGGCACATGCTCGGGAGGGTCCTGTCACCCCCTCTGTCCCATCCCTGTGCTGAGGCTGTCACCCCCCCCCCCCCCTGCTGCCACACACAGACCCAGATGACCAATGGGCCTTTTGTCCTCTCGTCGCCTGTTAAATGAATGGATTAATAAAGCGTTGCCTGTCTAACACAGAGCTTTCAATTCAGCGCTCCGCCGTGACCGTTACAACGGCGAGGGGAGGAGCGAGCGCGCGCCGAGGGGAAACGTGGTCGCGGGCCTTCTGGTGGTTGGCTTGAGTATGAACACGTGTTCCTGTAAGACGCGGTGGGGATTCTTGCGCGGTTCACCTCTCCCGCTCGTTAATGAGCGAGGCTCCGCTACAGTATGTAAACGTCAGTTGCTTTCGAACACGTCCATCTGTCATGCTTCGTCACTCCGTTGGCGCGGTGTGGTTGCTCCCCTGTTGTGACGGGTCATGACTCTGCTCTATGTCCCGTGGACCCGTCTCTGACACACACACACACACATGTTCTGAAGCTAGTTTGGAGTTTGCTTCTATTGCCTTTGAATTCCCTTTTCTGTGGTGTTGTGTCACTTTGTGGCGCCATTGAAACTGTTACCGTTACCCCCTTGCTGTGCATGTGTCATGTGATCACTGTGTTGTGGCAATGGGTGATCCTGAATCCTTCCACTGAACACAACAGATCACTGGGGCAAAGGTTAGCAGGCGTTTTGGAACTGGGTAGTGTATGGTGTATGTAGTCTCTGAATGCCCGGTGCCCAGTCTCTTCTACCCTGCCTTGTCGCTTAAATACACCAAGCAAAGCAACTCCGTACACAACAGTTCACTATGCCAGAGTTTCTTCAAGGTTTAAAACCCTGATGGACACATTTGGACTTTGGAGTGTCAAAGGAGCAGACAGATAAAAGCTCAATCGATTGCACTCGGGGCACTGTTCTGTGGGCATGCTAAGGCCAGGATTCAAACTCTGGTCCGCGGTGACGCTGTACTGTGAGGCAGAGTCTATGAACACTGCATTGTGCTCGTGCCTGGTTCCGTAAAGTCTGCAAGCTCTGGATAAGTGCATGCATTATCTGACAATCCCAAGCAAGTGCATTTCTGTTTACCAGAAGTCGAAAAGCGTTGCAAAGTAATGGGTGTCCTGCTTGCTACTTTCTGGAACGGCGTCTTTGGGGTTTTGTGTCGGCTAACCGGAGCTGTGGTGGTGAAGCAGACAGACCCCCCTACATGTGTCACACCTGTCACCAACACGCCCCACCCGAACACACACTGTGACTCGAATGTTCCTCAGACAGCTGGGAGCACTAAGGGGGCTCCGGCCCCGGAACCCAGGAACCCAGTAACCCCGACAGCCTGCCTTCTCTGTACTCTTGGGTAAACGGATTTAGTTCACTCACAGCTGCAGGAATGACCGATAGGGTTGTGTAATGGTAGAGGAGATGTTTGGAGGACGTTCCTGCTGGTCTGGTCTAATGCGGAATCCTGAATGCACTCAGACTTTATACCTGTGAACCAATTTGTAACTGGATTGGTAGACGCGCTGTACTTTCATCTTTGATCGTCAATGTTTAATTGTTTTGTGCAATGCCAGTCGGTTTTGTTTTAGCTAGCGGCAGAGCATGCGTAGCATCCAGGGAATCTCACTTTTTAGGAGGCTACGGTCTGTAGCCAGAGAGAGAGCCCACTGGCCTGGGTAGGGGGTACATATCCAGATCTACACATCTGGGAAGGGGCAAAGCTGCATTACAGGCTATAGTTAATGTACATGCTTGAGTGCTATTAATGGAGGCTTCAAAACGAAATTTCTGGGTTTTACTGGGTCTCTTGTTATGTTTTAGGCTGTGTTAACAGATTGGTTAGGGAAAGTGGCTTGAAATCTTTGGTTTGGTTGCCTGGTACCGAGTTAACGGCTCTGTGGAATAACATGCCAGTGGGAAGTATTTAAAACACACTTGGGCTCCTTGCTGTGAGATCATTCATGTACATGCATGTTTCGGTCTGAATCCAAAGTGGCAGATTTCTTTATAAATAAAATAATATATATAGAATTTCCCCCACATTTCGGGTATGTTAGGGCAGCATGTGTGAATGTTTTGGTCTTTGAGTCCATCAGAGGCTTCTGGATGAACCTCATACCTGTAAGGAGATGTGTGTGTGTGTGTGTGTGTGTTGGATTGTCAGTTGCCTTACCTTCCTGTTCTTGGTCTTCCTCCAGTGGAGCCTGGTGTGTGACTCAGCATGGAAGGTCCACATAGCAAAGTTCTCCCTACTTGTTGGCTCCATCTTCGGATATCTGGTCTTTGGAGTTCTGGCAGACTGGTAAGTTTAATAAGGCCGTCAAACTGCTTTATTAATTGACATTCCTTTCAGGAGATTTTAGTGCATGTGTTGTTAATGTGCTTTCCGTCAAATTTGTTGTGGATGTTAAGTTTATTGATGGGATTTTCTTAGGTGAATTGCTGTATATGTGTGTATATATATATGTCCCTTTAAACAATGAAATAACCTGAGGGGTAACCGCAAAGGCTTTAACTTGTATTATAATTAAAGCATTGTGCTTCAGCCTTTCTCTCTCTCTCTCACTTTCTCCCCCTCTCTTTCTTAATTAAAATTGCTTTATTGACATAAAGTAGCAACGTGCATATTGCCAAAGTGTACTTTGTAAACATTTGTTTTTAATTTTGAGATGAAATATTCAAGTCTCCTAGTTGTTATTCGTACTTGTACCACTCCGGCTGTGTGAGTGGCTGTCACCCGAAGAGCCCGGGAGCCGAGAAGGGACGCTTTTCTATGACATTTAAGTAGTAATAAAGACTGTCGACAGGACGACAATCCGTCACTCACCCGTTGTATCCCTCCCTCTTTCTCCCATCCTCAGGTTTGGTCGCCACCCGGTCATGATCCTCTCCGTCCTGTTCATGCTGGTGTTCGGCCTGACGGTGGCCTTCTCGGTCAATGTTCCCATGTTCAGCACCCTGCGCTTCTTCGAGGGCTTCTGCCTGGCCGGCATCGTCCTCTCCCTCTACATCCTCAGTAAGTCCTCAGTAAGTCCCGCGGAACATGTTATTCCCCGTGCCGTCCCGGGATTCCTATATGTCTGGTGAGGCTTTCGGTGAGCTGTGGTATAGGGCCGTTGGTTTCCATAGCCTTGTTTTGGTGAGCGTTCCTGTAGACTCCCGTGTCTTGACCGAGCCTTGTCTCTCTATGGCATCGGACGGCGTTATGACACGGGCTGTTTAGGGCTACTCGACACATGGCTCCCTGTTTGCTGTGCCCGTGTGTAACGGTTTACTATGTGTAGAATAGAACTTGAAACTCTCCGGATAAGGGCGCCCACTGAATGACTCAAATGTAAATGTCGAATGCTTTTGAGATTGCAGCATTAGAAAGAGCTCTGGATGTATTCCTAGCTTGTCTTCTCAAGTATATTGAATTCTGGCGATATGTTTTTCTCAGCCCTTGAATGGCTTCTGTTAAAATATGTTTTTTTGGTCTGGGTTGGCTTTCTAGGAAAGACTTCACAGCATTCCTAGAAGAGTTGAAAAAAAGTAATCCCGGTCTGACCTTGAGTGTGCTGTTTTGGAGTCAAACACGCGTGATCATAGTGCCTTTCAGTGTAGGCCACACGTTCCTACATTGTCATGTAACCTCTGGTAGCGTACGATTCCTTCTTTAGAGGACATGGCTTAATAAACTGACAGAGAAGTGCTGACTTTAGGGTCTCTAGGGTTATTCTTTGGAAGTCTATCTCTTGCAGTTCTGGAAAAAATAACTAGTAAATCAAGCTCACTCAGTAAACTAAATGTTTGTCCCTGCGTTTGTCCTGGCTTTAGTGACAGAAGCAGAGGAGGTATCACAGTGTCACAGTTGTACTGGACCTTTCCAATGAGGATTTTCCCTGCTGTTCATTCCTAAGGATTTGTATGTTTTCGTCGATGGACAGGCACCTGTTTCTCGCATTGCTCCGTCAGACCCTAACGTGTCTTGGTTGGCCTAAGCTTGGCCTGAGCGTATTGTTTACTCTGTTTGCTGTAGACACCATACCAGTGACAGAGGTATACTCCATTTATTTACCCTTATTTAAGTTATATGTGGACCACTTCACAGCCACTTCACAATTAGCCCTAGACCCCAGCTTCAGCTAATGCAAATGCCGTGCCAGGCTAGTTAAGTGAGAAGTAGGGGAGACAATGGAAGGACAAGGAAGGGGAGTTGATAGCGCCCTGATAACTAGCCTTGTGGTTGATGCGCAGGACTGTCCCACTGTACAACAGATCCTTAAAAGCCTGCAGTTAATGCCTGGTGCTTAGAGAGTGGGGGCAGATGGGGCAGGGAGTGGGGGCCGATGGTGGGGGCCGATGGTGGG
>JACXGK010002265.1:33187-57044 GCA_016801125.1 Novumbra hubbsi | reverse complement strand
CCCCCCCCCCCCCCACCCCCCTACACATCTAGCCTCTTCAATCTCCAATCTTGGGGTTTTCTGCGTTTCTGTCAGTGCTGCTTCAATTACACACCGCAGCTTATGTCTAGGCGGGATTACACCGGCTCACGGTTCCTGCTTTCTTTAGTGGAGGGCTACGTGCAGTGCAGACTTGTGCATGTGCACCGTACAAAATAAATTGATAAGACAACAAAAGATGTGGATTCAACGTGTATTCGTACATGTCAAGACATGCTGGTTCAGTCTGCTATTTTGCACCTAATAGTTAAGCAGCTTACTCTCCCATTCAGAAGGCCCTAACAGAGGTATTCCAGCCAAAAACCACACATTCCTGTGATATACATTGGATAAATAATGCAAATGTAAAACAGCAATACAATCAATATGTGTCGTCAAATTCCTCAGTGTTTCGTAGTTATAAGTTCACAAACTACGTGAAATGGGTTACGATGAAACCCAAAATGCAATGTGCTCTCTAGATACTCTGGCTAGGTGGCTGGAAAAAATATACATTGAGTATGTTGAGAAAATATTAAAAAAATACTGTATTTTATGAGTGTAAAAGTACACATACTTAGTCAGCAGAATTTGTAGTGCATTGTTACTCAACTCACTACAAGAGTAACAGAAACTTAAAGGAATACAATATAAAACATTTAAATATTCAGTAAAATATGAAGACAAGTCAATATTTTGAAATTCTGCATAATGTACCACACATTGAACAGTCTGGGCATATAAATAGAATAGGAATTAGGTTATCTTGTGAATTAAATAATTGTATTTTTTTGTTTGTGAATTAGTAGTATTTTCTGATTCATCAATGGTCTCAGTGTTTTTTTCTCCAAAGATTGCAATAAATAGATTGCTCTCGCTTTGCTTTGGACACCGGCAAAGAAAATCTGTAGTGCTATGTAAACATTGAAAAAACTTTACACACTGTCTGGGTAAAAGTAGGATGGCTTTTTACGACTCTTAGATTCTTCATGGTAATACGTAATAATTCACTGTATCCAATACTGCCAAATGGTTTTAAATATAACTTTTCATAGTTTTTGTACTCAAACAGATGGCCAAGAAAACTTCATGAACTAGCTTTCAAGGGAAGGTTCCACATATAATTATTGGGCAGATCTAGTTTACTACAGATGGGCTCCCCTATTGAACAACTCTTTTCACTGACTCGGTTTAATTTCTTTGTTGGTTTGAATATCTGAGATCAATGAGTTCTACAGAAAGATCACTGGCAGGATTTATAAACAATCCTTGAGCAAAGTGCTTTGACAAGTACTATATGTATATGTACACAAAAAAAAGCAAGTTCAGAGAAGTAAAATACATATTTCAACACAATAATGAATGCATTTGATTGTTGAATGTTAGGACACAGCATGCATTGTAAATATTTTTTGGTATATAACTTAGCAGATGCTCTTTTCCAGAATGATTTAATGTGATGCATACATTTATTGTACTGGCCACTGTGAGAATCAAACTATTCTGGAGTTGGAAACGCTTTTCTGTGTAACATCACTCTAGCCCCTGGCATAATTGCTTAGACACAGCCAACCCATGCCAGAGACAACCAATCACTTATTACAATTCCAAAGATGGACAACTGTGAGTCAGTCATTTGCAATGAATTGAATTCCATAAACACATATTATATTATTATAAACATATATATATATATATATGTATATAGGCACCTCAACTGGCAACGTCATTAAATAGTACCCGGAAAACACCTGTCTCAAGGACAACCATTAAGGACAACAGGAATATAATTGGCTGTAAAGCCCTTTTTGAGCAAAGCAATGATGAACACACTTGTTTCCTTTCAGGTAACCATGGTTAACAGAGGAAGAACAATGAATTCGAGCCCCACCCTAATTTTTAAGTTTGTTTTTTTAACTTAATTGCAATTCATCTGATCACTCTTCATGACATTCTGGAGTATATGCAAACTGCCATCATAAAAACCGAGGAAGCAGACTTCGTGAACATTTATATTTCTGTCATTCTCAAAACTTTTAGTGCATCTAAAAATATATATTGAGAAAAAGTACATTTGTTTCTGTAATTCAAATCAAAAAGTGACATATTCATTACACATAAAGTCAAACATTTCAAGCTTTTTTTTTGTTTTAATCTTAATGATTACCGCTTACAGCTCATGGTAATCAAAAATCCAGTATCTCGAAATATTAGAATAAAACATTTACCATACAGAATTTGACAAGCTAAACAAATGTTGAACCTTTCATTGCAATGACTAGCTTTTCATTTTATTAAATTGCTTAAAGGAATAGATCACAGTTTAGATAGTTTTACCTATTTCTCATTTTGAAGCAACATTATGAATAGGATTAATCAGTGGATATTTTCTTTCCTTATCCAAAAGACAATACTATATATTGGCTCACAAGCACAGTATAAGACACATATTTTAGTTGAGGCACATCCAAAGCCTGAAACAAAGAGAAACGTTTTGGAAGTATTTTTACTTTCTTACTTTAAGGCTAGCTGACAACTTGATTATTTATTTTTTCCTTTAGATGTGCCACTCCTACTATGACCTACTTTATTAAGAAAGGGTGGAATGTGGCCAAGGCAAGGGAATCAAAGGAAGATTTACTCTCACAGTTAGCATACCACAGTTATCAAATCTTCCTAAACCAGAAAGCCAGATGATCTGATTGCTGGCCAGCAATAGGCGCTGAGTAAGTAAATAGGCCAACTTTTGCTGATATGATCACCCGATTGGACAAAATACATGCTGGCCTGGTTGGGATACTTCGGGCTCGAGAATATGTAGGGATGTAGTGGTGTCTTATTTTTGTCTATGCTGCCTTCAGTGTTCTAAATGTACAAAGTACATTACAAATAATACACGGTACTTAGTTAAGTCTGTCAATAGAGATGTGGGTATAGAATAGTCTGTCAATAGAGATGTGGGTATAGAATAGTCTGTCAATAGAGATGTGGGTATAGAAAGACACCACCAGCTTTCCAAAAAAAACCAACGTTAAACATTTTGGCCTGAACGCTAAACAATATGTCTGGAAAACCCAAGAATCCTTTCACCCGAAGTACACCATGCAGGATATCCCAGGCCAATCGCAGTCCCACGGCGCTACGGTATCATTCCGTCTATTGGGGATTCTGACTTAGAGGCATTCAGTCATAATCTCACAGATGGTAGCTTCGCCCCATTGGCTCCTCAGCCAAGCACATATATCAAATGTCTGAACCAGCGGTTGCTCTCGTACTGAGCAGGATTACTATTGCAACAACACATCATCAGTAGAGTAAAACTAACCGGTCTCATGAACCTGCAGCCCTCGGATAGGAATTTCGAAATGGAAAGATGGTTCTCGTTTCAAGAAGACTATGACCCAAAGCACACCACCAAGAAAAAAACCGATCTAAATCCTATCGAGAATCTGTGGACAGACAGGAAGAGTGTAGTCCTAACGTGATCATCAAGCAATGTGATCGACCTTGAACAATTCTGCAACAATGAATGGGCAAACATTACATACGCTGGCTGTGTAAAGTTAGTACAGATGTTTTTAAAGTATTCACTTCCACCAAGTATTTACTTGGGGTATTTTACTGATATAATTCAAAGACATTTTCAGAATTTCTTTAATTTGTTTTCCCTTGGATATTGTGGGTCACTGTGTGTAAGTATGCAGGAAAACTTTTCATTTCAGGCTGTTAGGAAACGAATGGTGAACATTTGAAAGGGGGTGGAGACTTTCTAAACCCCCTTTACATACAGGTACAATTGTTTTGAGATACATTTTTCATAGATTGATTTGCGGAACTTGTTGCTTGTAACAGTTTGGACAATTATTTTATAACCACACAAGTTCCTTTAATAATTTTTGCCTAAAAGCCGATACTACAAATGTGTCCAAGTTTTTCATAAAATGTAAAAATTATTTGCTAAAATCTTTTTTTATCTGAAACAAACACTTCATTGTCCATTTTATTACATTGTACTATGTTTACCTTTACCATTGTAGATCAGCCTGTGGGAATACTAATGCAAAACCAATACCACCTCCTTGTTCCAGAGACATTAACGAATATATTTGTATAATATTTTAGGTCCAACTGGTAATTTCTAAAGAATGTATTTGTAACTGCACCTAGTGAGGGTGATCTTCTGCTGACTAGTATTTGGTCGATAGCATGGCTTGTTGGCCTCTTACAGCAAAACTGCACCCACGTGATTCAGACACGCTCCGGATTTGAACAGAGTGGTCTCTGAGTTTAAAGCTCCAACCATTTGGTCACGGCAATAGTCTCTGTGACAAGACAACCGCCACTGACAACTCCGGACGGATACAGCTATATCTTGGGATTTGTGTTTCTGAGAGAAAAATGGGTTCCCCTGGACCAACCATTTTGGTTGATGTAGGTGTCACCAACGGTAAGTTATTTACAGAGGTCTCAGTGGTATCTGTCTTGTTAGGGCACACCACCTCTGCAACAAGTCTGCAATTGAATCATTCTGGTAATGCATTTACCGTAATGGCTTATAGTTCGCAAGATTCTGAGGACCACTGTAAAAACAAATTGTGCAGCAAGCACAAACTTAATGGAATCAGACAACACATAACGGCATGAACAAATTCAATCATGCCCATGTGATGTTTGACTCATATCAATCAAAGGCTGATACATGGTGGACCGGCCGACAGATCCCTATTTGGCAATCATGATGAGCAAGCACATGTTGTAGTAACCATGCTGTGTTAACGACAGTAGCCGTATGTAATGAGGAAGATTGCTAGCCACAGTTCTCAGTAGTTAATTCCCAAAAGCACTGTTAACTTGCTCCTACTTCAATAAACGTTCTGACATACAAGATTGTGTCATTTAGCGCACAAAACCCGTTTCCATGTTCCTTCTGTCCAATTATATGTGTGACAAATCTTACTGACCAAGAAAGTTCTACAAACCACCAAAAGGTCCCCCAGGGTGAATTGCCCCTTTAAGACAAAGTAATTTAAAGCACCAGAATTAGTGACAACTGAGCTGCTGCAAACCTCAACGAGGCCAAACCTTTACTCCTGAGGAGTATTAAAGCACAAGGAGGTCAAACCTTTACTCCTGAGGAGTATTAAAGCACAAGGAGGTCAAACCTTTACTCCTGAGGAGTATTAAAGCACAAGAAGGCCAAACCTTTACTCCTGAGGAGTATTAGAGCACAAGGAGGTCAAACCTTTACTCCTGAGGAGTATTAAAGCACAAGGAGGTCAAACCTTTACTCCTGAGGAGTATTAAAGCACAATCCTGAGATAAAACAAACATAGTTTGTTGTAAACTTGTCTTCTGTTTTTTTTATTACTATGAATGATTTCAGTCAGTCCTTTTTCTTTGTCTTTTGTTTTTCTTAAAATGTATTGGAAACAACTCATTACGTGATTTACCCTTAAATGTTACACATTTATTAAACCTAAACAAGAATTACATACACTTCTGTTCAGTATAATCTACTTATTTGTTTTAGTAAATCACTTGCAAATATAGTATTTTTGCTCTATCATTCATAAATTAAACGCTTTTAACTGATCAACATTTCAACTGTCATTTTCATAACACTTACAAATGCACCAGGATTCATATAAAAGAACCACTAGTTTTCTATTGACACAATCGTGGTGTTTTGACACTTTATATTTAACGATGTACCACATTCATAATATTGTAGTTTTTGCGCGACTTCAAAAACAAACAAGCAAAAATGTGTTACTGATGATGGGTTAAGACATAGTTTTTATCCATAAACAGATCTTGTTGTATCCATAGAAGCTGTAACAATTAAATTATATGTATTACAATATTAAATGTTTTAAGTTATTTTCATAAACCGTCTCACAGACTTTGAGAGTCCAACGATAAAGAGACTCTCTAATCAGATTTCTTTGAGGAGGATACATAATTTCCAATACTAACTATACAAATCTTGGTCAACCAACAGTCTATTGACCAAACAATCGACCGGTCAACTAAATGGAGTCAGCCCTAATAAATAGGTTCCGAAGATTCTGCTGATTTATGATAGTTATCATGATCCACAGGTTTCTGTAGGGTGTTAAGGGAGAAATGTGGAGAAGCTACATCATTTTTGGACATATAAATCAATGAGATTTACCCATTGTTTCTTGAAGAATATTTATTTTTTGTGTAAACAAACATTCTATGTTAGTTGATGTTGCCGACACAGATTAAGCCTAGTCTAGGAAAAGGCTTAATATGTCTCTGGGAAACCGACCCTATGACTGTAAAACCTGGTTCCAACTATAATTTTGATTTAATAATAGATGGCCAGTACTTGCATCCATAGGTCTTTCTGTAGGTTTTCAGGGTGGTTACAGTTCTCTAGCCCCATCCCTAAGAGTTTAAAAAGAAATAGGGGCAAAGATAATCCTTTTGTTATTTTTAAACGGCAGATTGCAACTTTAAATGTATTTAGATTGGTTGATAGACCTGAACAGCTGTCATGTTTGTGTATGTGAGAGCCAAATTATTAGCCGGATTCCTACCTCAGACTAACCTGCCACCAGTCAGGTATTTCTCTTGTGATTTAATGACGAAGACAAGGGCTTGATTACAATCTGTTACAATTGTCAACATTGTAGCAGGGGAATAGTGGAATGTTTCAAATAACTGACTGGGCATCGTAAAGCACAATATGGCTTGTTATATTGTTATGTGCCGGTTTGTTATCTGAGGAACATGTAACTTGGTTCCAGAAGAAAGATGCATTGCATTTCTTCATGTCAAGTATTTTTTGGGATGAATTGTGACAAACATGACTTTACTTTAGACCATGTGCCCTCCTGCAGCACAACATCTATAAAGCAACGGTTTATGTCTAAGTTGACTCACGGTTATGCCACATTTATGATCTTGTATAGTCAGTGGATGTCATCAGGGGCTTCTGCAATCACATCAAAGATGTAGGAACCTAATATCTATATAGAATATATGTGTCAATGTTATACAATTGATGAAAACAATTACATCATCAGCTATGATCTTTAAATGTAAAGAATAAAAAGTGGATGGTTTAAAGAGTATATAGGGAACGGTTATAAAGTTGTGACAATACTTAATCCAAAAAGTCCTTAACAAATTGCTGTTTTCACACCTAATATGAAGCACGTTGAATTTGAAGCGTTACCCAGCATTATCCAGATGCTTCCTTTTCAGAGATGTATTTGACTGTCTAGCTGTGTGCACAAGCCATATAATTTAGTTGCCAGACACAACAAACATAATAAATGCCTCAAAACATCCCCCACAATAACTGCATAATAATCTACACATGTAATGCACTGGAATGTTGAAATGTTTTCCCTAATCCCACTATATCAGATGCACCTTCAGATTCCATCAGCTTTGGTCTTGGAAAAGGTTCTTTATTCAGTCTGTTGCTGTTCTCTGAGCAGGGTTTGCTCTTGCAGATTGGTGGAAGTGAATACAAGGTAAATCCAGAGGGGAGCACAGGAACATAAGCATACTTGAATCATGATTCCACTAACTGACTGAGAACTGATAAGAACTCAGAGTTTTAAGTATTGAGGTAATAATGAATTTTACATGCGTAAAAGGTGTAACCACTCACTACATCTCAAAATCACTGAATGTACAGTGGAAACAGGCTGTTCAAAAATGTTGTAGAACCTGTGGAAAGTTGTCTTTTTCTTTACTGTATTTGGTCACATGGATATTTTACTTAATTAATTGATAAATATAACCCAAAATAAGAAATCACATAAAAATAATTAAACAATGAGACTATTTACGCAGGTAGAATTATAATCAGATGAAGAAATGTTTTCTTCACCATATGGGTGTGTGGTAACACATTGAGCCAATATCAAGACTTTTCAAGGGCCTCAGAATAAATATCATTGATTCCCACGGGGTTCAATTAGGTAGCTAATACTTTGTGGAAGCACCTTTTGCTTGGATTATAGCAGTATGTTTGTTTGAATGGATCTCTCTCAAGCAAGTACTCCGGAACTTTGCAAGCTTTGACTAAAAGTTGGTAGACATTTTAAATCCACTGAATAGGCTGATACAATAGATGTACAGCCATACTGTACATTACAGCCATACTGTACATACATTCCAATTCAGCATTAGAAAGACATAGTGTGGTCTCTTCAATGGTTTAAAAACACTTCACAAAGCCTGACCCAGAAAATTGTCAGTCAATCAAAGCATTCTAGGGGATAGCATCTGTCGTTGAGTCGAACACCTCAAGCTCTCGTTTAATGCGCATCAAACTCAATAAAAGCTATAGCAACATTTGTGATTATGTATACAACCTTGGGTGCCTAAAGAATGGAAAGAAATATGACACTACGGGGAATAACGCCTTTATGCGCACCTTAACAAGAAATGAAATCCCGCATTTCAGGACCAATAATGGCTCGAGTTGACATAAAAGCCATGAGATAGCTTATGGAATTCCTTTTTTTATTATGAATACAACGATCATCTGCTGTTGACATCAGGGTATGACTTATGGGCATAAGTTAGCCCCCAAAGTGGTTAGATGCTGGGACGGCACGGCACAGTGTATTCACAGCCATCCAGGGACTAAACACACTGGACCAGGTCATGCAATTAGAGTAACGCAATTACAATGACAGTCCACCACAAGACAATGTGTTCTCTGACGTGATAGTACAGTATTAATTACTTAAAGAATATTTTGCTAATCTTTTGAAAAATTATACAATTAAGAGTGGAAGATTTTCGTCTCTATTTTAGTCCATACTACCAGTTGTTTTGCAGCGTAGTTTTAATGAAGCATATTCAGGAGAGGTATTAATAAGTCTCAAGGCGTTTAGTGGGTAATCCTACAAGAGAAGGCTTAACAAAAGAATTCAGGGATCTGGGGGAAATGACAGGGGAATAAGGAGATAGCCGGATGATGGTGTGTGGAAAGGATGGGGGTTTTTAAGGTTCATATTGAAACGAGTGTAGGGCTGGTTGTTACAATGTGCATTTGGTGAGGTTCATATTGAAACAAGTGTAAGGCTGGTTATTACGATGTGCATTTTGTGAGGTTCATATTGAAACAAGTGTGAGGCTGGTTATTACGATGTGCATGTTTTAAAGGACGTTTGGGTAGAAGAAGGTTTTCAAATACGATAACAACAATGAGCATCTTGTTGGGTTTTGACATTATTTTATTCTAGTGAGCTGTTAGTCCTGTCTGTCCGAGCTGTCTGTCCTGTCTGTCCGTGCTGTCCTGTCTGTCCGTGCTGTCTGTCCTGTCTGTCCTGTCTGTCCGTGCTGTCTGTCCAGTCTGTACGTGCTGTCTGTCCTGTCTGTCCTGTCTGTCCTGTCTGTCCGTGCTGTCTGTCCGTGCTGTCTGTCTGATCCGTCTGATCTTTCTTTTCTCTCTCTCTGTCTGTTCTCTCTTTCTGTCGGTTCTTTCTTTTTGTTTCCTTTCTCTGTCTGTTCTCTCTCTCTGTTCTCTCTCTCTGTCTGTTCTCTCTTTCTGTTCTCTCTCTCTTTCTGATCTCTCTCTGTTCTCTCTCTCTGTCTGTTCTCTCTTTCTGTTCTCTCTCTCTTTCTGATCTCTCTCTGTTTTCTCTCTCTGTCTGTTCTCTCTTTCTGTTCTCTCTCTGATCTCTCTCTGTTCTCTCTCTCTTTCTGTTCTCTCTCTCTTTCTGATCTCTCTGTCTGTTCTCTCTCTCCGTCTGTTCTCTCTGTCTGTCCTTTCTGTCTGTCTGTTCTCTCTATGTTGGTCCTCTCTGTCAGTCTGTCCTCTCTTTGATCAGTCATTAAATTCTTCCAAAGCCTCTCAATGTGTAGAGGCTCCAGACATAGCCAGACGTAACCAGACATAGCCTATCCTTGTGGAGAACAAAAAAAGTTACCCTCTATCCTTTATCCTTACTTTAATTTCAATGTAACCCTAACCTCCAATACATATCTTTAACTCTGACACGTCTGGCCTAATTAAACATTACCATGGAAACATCCTTTTCCTTGTGGGACAGGACAAAAAACATCCTTGTAGGGCCTGAATTGTCAGGTTTTGCTATCTTAGTGGGGACTTGTGGGTCCCCAATGTATAGTAAAATCAGGACACCACACACCCACACAGACTGACTCACAGAGACACACTATAGCTGTGTGTTATTTCTCCAGGATGCTCCTAATTAGAGTAGCCATCCCTCTGTAAACCATGTTGCATTTCCCTCCCCCTCCACGTTACCTCCCTTTGACTTCCTACAAGGGCCTTGGCAGACCACACTGGTTGCCTCAGTCGAAAATCCCAAGTCGTCCATTCCTTCCAAGTCCTCCCTTGGCTGGAGCCCTGTAAAACTACCCATGGCTACTTTTAAACTTGTGTTGGTTGATTAGAGTTGGGCCACGTCCCGGCCGACAGCTCACTCGCAGCATGGTTTCAGCAGGGAGCATCGCATCCAATGCATAATTTCTCAAGATGGGTAGACTCACACAGTGCCAGCTTGCTTCAATCTCCTGCAGACGTGAAACGCTGCTTGGAAAACTGAAAAGGAGAGAATCAATGAGAACTGGAACAGAGGGAATAAACACAAGATAGCCGCTGTTCCCATTGCACAAAAAGGGATGCATTGTGTATGTGAGTTCTAATTTGTTTTAGATTGCTATATCGGATAAAGGCAGGTCAGATTTACCCAGAATTACCCAACCAGATCCACCCCCTCCCCTATCTCTAAAAATGCATATACATAAATCTTTCTTTCTCATGAAAGGGTTTTCTAAACATACCACATCATATCATATCTCCCCAGTTGCCTGAACAGAATTAGTTCTAATTCAAGTTTTAAACCCATTTTCAGGTTTCACTTGCTCTGCACGGATATCAAAACGTCATTATACCATTATCATTTTCAGAATCTCAAATTGAGAAAATAACACCCACCAGTATGCAACTATGCAATCCAAATATTTAGCAATGTGTCAATTCACGGGTGTAAATGGTGTCTTTTATCCAGCTCAACAAGGATCATGTGGGATGCTAATGGCGTGGTTCCACTTGTGTGGCACTCCGCTTCCTCCCAGAGTAGGACAGGGCGTTGAACTGAGCAGATTATACACCGCGCCATGCATTTCCAAAGGTCAAACGTCCAAAATGTGCATCTTTTATTTATAATGGCTTATGAATATTTAACTGCCAGGGTCACTAAGACTAAAAAAGTAAACTGTGAAAATCAATACATTGGATATTTAAATGGAAGCCAGTGTAAAACAATGGGCCTCACCCCAAAATATTACAAATTACCCTGGATTTAATCTCCTTATATCCTTGCCAGAGAGAATTAGCAGCAATTTGTGACAGCAGAGTGTGTGTGTGTGTTTGTGAGAACAACTGTGTCTTTCCGCTATAGGCTTTGTGAGTGGCTGTGTATTTCAATGTGTGTGTGCTATGAGTATAAAGGCATCTTTTTCTGTCATGCTCATAAATTACATTCTCAAGTCAGAGAACATGAAACAGGAATAAAAAGGAGAGTTCCACCGTGACTGGATGTACGCTAGCATACTTTTAACCATTGGCAGGTTTTTTCTCTTTCTTTATCCAGCAGCAAAACGTTTTAACTCGGGGGGATCGTGTGGATGTAACTGGGTAGGGTGTTAGGAGGCCCGCTAGTGATTCCATGGGGCTGCCTCTCCTCTGCGCTGTAAACAGGGGCTGGGCCATTCCCCAGTGGGACCCATTTTGCATGCGGCTCAAAGAGAGAGAAAGCTGCAGGCCTCCCAAACACTTTCCATCAGCAACACCCCCAGAGGCCACGAATGAAAACCCTGTCTGCTCACTCTGTCTGTATTCTGTAGAGAGAGAGATGAGGAGAGAGAGATTGACGGAGAGAGAGATTGACAGAGAGAGAGATTGACGGAGAGAGAGATTGACTTAGAGAGATAGGGATGATGAGGAGCGAGAGAGTCGACGTACTGTAGTAAGAGACCGAGATTGCTAGAGAGAGAAGGAGAGATGAGTAGGAAGTTGCAGAAAGAGGCAAAAAGGAGTGTGATAGAGGGAGAAGAGAGAACCAGGTTGTGCATAAAGAAGTTGCTAAGACAGATGAAACATAAGTGAGGTTGGAGGGGGAATATAAAAACGTTCCACACCAGGTTTAAGTACTTTCAAGGCATTGTGCTTGAATATATGTCCTTGCATATTCTAAAATGTTTGTGCCACAACACAGCAGTTGTCAAGGCTTCTCAGTATGGGGAAAGGTAAATAGCAACCAGTATATATTCACTCTCCCCTACAAACCCATGAGAGAATGGAGACTTAGTAACACTGGAGACTTAGTAACACCGGAGACTTAAGAACGCAGGAGACTTAGTAACACAGAAGACATAGTAACACAGGAGACTTAGTAACACAGAAGACATAGTAACACAGGAGACATAGTAATTAATGTGGGTTCCATAAGGAGAACGCTGTCAGTTCAAAATAAGAGGACGTTTTTGTCTCTCTTTCAAAGGCTGAAATTGTCAGTGCTGATTTGTGTTGTTTTTAGTGAGAGCAGCGCTGGTATTTTAGGCCTGAACAGGTTTCTAAATAGGGCCATGTTAATATGAGCAGCTGAATGTGGAGGCAGGTGGGGGTTATGGGAGTGGAGTAAGGCAGGTAGGTGGGACACAAAGAGAAAACATTTGTTTTCAGAAACCGACCTAGTGACGATTTGGATTCTTCCTCTGGCTTAGGATGAACATAGCAGTAATGCAGAAGAGGCGTTTTCACACACCATCTGCTGCAACGATGAGGTCCTAAGACATAACGCTCACTTGGGTGAACCAACATTAAGTGCAAAGTTACAGATTGCATCTCTGTAGTTGCCTTCTTCTTATGCACTACCCATGAATGAGTACAAACAGAGTTGTATCCTGACTGATCTTAGCAGCAAATGGAACACTTTACTATACATTGTGTTATTAGTTGAGAAGATATGAAGTAACAACGGGCAATGGAAACCAAAATCACCAACCGATTGAGGACTGGAATCAAACTCACACCGAAAACCAAAGTAAACCACTGAAATCACAGGCATTTTCATCTTGCTTGAATTTCATCATGGCGCTCATAATGTGACTTAATAGTGTGTATGTGCCACACGTGCCCGTGTGAACCCATGACAACGTCTGGGCATGCTCCTAAAGAGACAGCGGATGGTGTCCTGTGGGATCTCCTTCCAGAACTGGAACAGGGCATCAGTGAGCTCCGGAACAATCCGTGGCTCTACTTGGCGACAGCCCCGATACATAAAATCCCACTGGTTCACAATTTAATTCATTTCTGGGGATCGTGAGGGCCAGTCAATGGCATCAATCCATCATCCAGGAGCTGCCACAAGAGCACACACACTGGCCACATGAGGCCGGGCGTTGTCCTGCACCAGGAGGAACCCAGGGCCCACTGCACCAACGTGCAGTGGGCCCTGGGTTCCAAGGCCAGGCGATGGGTCTGAGGATTTCTTCCCGGTACCTAACAGCAGTCAGGGTACCATTGGCAAGCATGTGGAGGTCTGTGTGACCCTCCAAGAATATGCCTCCCCAGACCGTCACCAACAAACCAGTCATGCTGGATGATGTTGCAGGCAGGATAACGTTCACCACGGTGTCTCTAGACCGTTTTTTTTCTGGTGTTCTTTGGCAAAGAAGCAGTGTATATGCCAACTAATTTGCCTGTATAAAAAGTAAATCAAGTCAAACGTTTCAGGAAAAACTAAGTATGTATAGGATAATAGTCTCAAAACTTTCTGAATTTTTGCAGTCAATCTGAACATAGATTAACTGTTTGAATTCAGTAGCAATAACACATCACTGTGCAAGCCAGTATTGGACAGGCAGGTATGATTGACACCAGGTATGGTTAGACACCAGGTATGGTTAGACACCAGGTATGGGTGGACACCAGGTATGGTTAGACACCAGGTATGGTTAGACACCAGGTATGATTGGACACCAGGTATGGGTGGACACCAGGTATGGTTAGACACCAGGTATGGTTGGACACCAGGTATGGTTGGACACCAGGTATGATTGGACACCAGGTATGGTTGGACACCAGGTATAGTTAGACACCAGTTATGGTTAGAAACCAAGTATTAATTAAATATTTTAATACTAGTTTAAGGCCTGATTGAACTAAACAAAATAAAGTGGTATTGCATACCATTAGGAGGGTACATGTTGCAAGGCTGACAAAGTAAGTAAATATATTGTATGAGATAAAGGAAACAGGAAACAGGTCCTGGACCATGAAGGACATTCATTAACAAAAAGTGGCCCCATAAACAATACTAATATGTAAGAAACAGAGGGGCAGGGAGGGGCATCCTGTCTTTCTTCTCCTCATCTACTCCCTGCTGCCCAGAGCTGCTTCCCTGGGGCCCTTTTATCTTTTCTCTGGCATGATTGAGGGCAGGTGCGCCTCCTCAAGGGGTAGCAGCAGAGTGGTGTTTAAGGGCCTCGGTGTTCAGCCCCGGGCCAGGTAGTTCTCCCTGTGGTGTTGGTTCTGATGCAGGCGATGGTGCGTTCACATCACATTATGCACCAGATCACTGTTGAATGTAACACTGTCGGTGATGATTCGCCACTACAACATTTGCTGTGGACTTTACAGCCAAAGCGACGGCTTCTTATCTTCTTTTTTTTCCTCAGCGCTCCAATCCTTTTATCTGCTGATCTAACCTGAAATGAGGAGATAATGCCTGCCTGACTTTTTCATAAATACACTTTTCAGAACTCTACAGAATGCCTGCGATAGCATGACTGACAGGGCGGTAGTTTAGTATTCATCACATACCCTCACCTCTTTTGCCCTCGGCGCATTCGCACACAGTTACACACATTCATACACACCAGTATATATACACACACACACACACACACACACACAAACACACAGACATATCATGTACACTAACATCCTCTCAGGCAAAAACACACCACACCGAAGTGCACACATTCACTTGGTCTTGCACTTGCACAATGTTATTTTGCCTACAGGCCTTCTGCTGTAATAGCTTGGGGCTTGTCAGGCTTAAGTGGGTTTTTTCCTGGTCCAATCATACGAAAGTGCCACTGAGGTGGCAAGTGAAACAGTGAAGATGAAATCCCACAGAGCGGTTCACACAAACACCAACCTCATTCGAGTTCTTAGTCTGGCATTCAAAAAGCATGGTCATTCACAAAAGCATTAGATCAGTGGCTCTGTATTTTGAAACCTCCATCTCTCCTACACCTTATCCTTTATTCCCCCCCCCCCCCACACACACACACACACACATGCTTTCAGTCAACTGGACCCATTGCAGTGTATTGGTGGCACTTCAATCCCGTTTGAGATCCAAAGATGTCCTCGAAAATACAACGGACAAGTGAATTACCAGGGACATCTTTCCAGATATTGTCTTCAACATTGTTTTCAGCCATGTCTTGTCGGGTCATTATTTGGGCTGTGCTAAGGCCTTATGCTCACTGTTACTCAACAGATGCCATGCTCTTTGGATGCGCTACAGCTCCTGGCAGAGTCAGGAGAAAACTCCAGTTTTCACCTGGTTGCTATTTATTCTTAAGATGAAAACATCACAGGTTGGTACGCATAAATCCCTAGGATGGAGCAGGTGTTCAGCGCATGAGGTGGGGATGGGACAGCTAATTTATTTATCCATCTTCTGGGGAATATTTACATATCTTCCACATAGTGCTTGTAATGAATGTATTAAGCGTCTGTGTGCTTTTAATTTCTTTCAGAAGATGTTTCAAAAACTGTATACTGTTATTTGTACTTGAATTGTAATGGATATATTTATAAAACAACTCTAAAGTAAACATTCAAGATGGTGTCTTTATCTTAATGACTATCTATGCATATACTGCACCAACCAGTAAATTTAGTATACCATGTTACCATGTTTAATGAAGGTGGTCCGAAAGGTCTATTTGTGGGTGTGTGCTGTGCTGTGCTTGCGGTTGTATCTGGGTGTGCTTGTACACCCGTTTGCAGAAATGATTGTGTCTGTGAAAGAGACCGGGAGAGACCTGAAAGATAGATAGTGACCACATGTCTGAGGGAGATGGAGCAGAGCAGCTGTGACTCTTTATACAATGATGAGTCGATAGTGGAATGGATTTGGTTGCATTTGGGGAGAAATCCTGGCCCTAATGGACTGGAGGTGACGCAGGCCACAGATCTTGGATTAAATGTGATGGTGTGTTCCAGGTCTGTACTGTATATATGTGTGCTTGTGCAGTGTGTTATTGTTTGTGTGTCAATATTTGCAACTGTATGTGTGTCGGATTAACAGATCATATCTTAATATGATAATAAATAAATAATCCTTCAGCAGGAAATATGAATTGTGATATGTATTTTAATGAATTAGCATTTTGTGTATGGTTTAATAAATGTTAAGCTGGAGCATATCAAGTGAAGATTAATCTGGAGTGCAGTACATTACATTCTTGCATTTCTTGCTGAAGCCTGCAAGAACAGCACTATCAAATTAAGGTACAGCATCTGTAGGTGCAGGCAGACATGATGGATGCTGACAGGGAATGGTATTCTGGGCCTTCATTTTGAGATTTTCCATGTAACTGTGACGATGTTAGAGATGTCTGATCCCATCTGTTCCAGTGATATACAACAACTGTTAACACAGTACTGTGCAAAATCTTTTAAAGGCCCCATTTTTAAAAACTGTACTGTAAACCTAGCTTTATGTTAATCTAAATATATATATACATATATACAGTATATATATTTATGTATACAAACATATAAATATATATGCACACTACTGGTCTAACCTAACCTAAACTAACCTCAACTTTTTCATTTGTTACTGAAATTCACACAGCTTACTGTCTCTGAAATGAAAGCATAGTACAAATAAAAAAAATTACCAAATTAAATCATGGAATCATTATAGTTTTGCCAAAACGTATTCTACATTTTGGACTCCTTAGTAGTCACCTTTAGCTGAACTTACTCATGGAATTCTTTCTAGAGCTGAAATCAAATATTGTTCCAAAATTTCCCCGAACATTATTGTTACAGAAATATCTAGAAATATTTCTGTTACAGAAATACCTACAAATGTGTTGTTACTTTGCTTTCCCCCTTCTGCCAAGTTCATCCCATACCAACTCGATAGGGATTTGATACTTACCGTCTTGTGCTTTTCTTCTAAGGAGAAGTTGAAGGTAGTGTTGTTGTAGGATGACCTCCCCAATTAACTAGGCTTGCACCAGAAGTTATTGCATGGCACAGCAAACTGCTGTGGTTTACTTTTTGGTTCAGGATGTCACTCACTCTGCGCAACCCGCTGAAGCTGTATGCAGCAAAAAAGCCCCAGACCACCACACCTACTTGACAGCATACTAAAACCCTGCATGATTTTTTTCTTACTGTAACTGACCTGTCAAACATGCAGCTCAAAGGTTTCTCTTCGCAGTTGAAACTGAGACTTGTTTACTCTAACCTGTGATAAACTGTGCTTGAAGCTGTTGTCCTGTGAGAGTGAACGCAAGCTGTTGACTCTCCTGTATTGGCTTTGGGTCTGCCAGACCTCTTCCTGCCATTTTAGTTTCCAAGTGCTTTTTGATGGTGTAGAAAATTACATTCACTGACACCTTGGCTTTCTTTGCAATATCTCTATAGGAAAGGCCCGCACTTCAAAAAGACCTGTTTTCCTTTGCTAATTTTCCAAATTATTGCCATTTTGACAGCAATATAATACTTCTTGCATTATAATACTCTCCAAATAATGCTAAGAGGGTGTGACAACATATAATTCACCTAAACCTAAATATAAAACACAAAATGATTGGGGTAACCGTGAATCTTCAGAGCGTAACAAAATATTTGTAAAATAAGGAAATATTCAAATAACAATACACTTAAGAAATGCAATAAGCATGTGTCGACTTTTGTCTGATGGAAATCTTACAAATGGCTCCTTTAAATGGTAAAACCAATATGTGCACAAATACCGTGAAAGAAAATCAGAAAATCTATACTTAACCTTATAGTAATTGTTTGATTTCAAACTGTTGCAGTATAGTGGCAAAAGAAGAAAAAATGCTTTACTGTCCCAAGACTAATCCACATTACGCATATTTACCATGAGAAACATGAGTATTTGAAGAGATCCGAGTGTGTATTTTTTATTTATTTTTGTCATGTCTAAGACTGTTCTTCATAATCTTTTTTTTCATGTTCATGTCAAAGATATTGGTTTTCCTTCTCTCTCATGCCCTAATTCCATATCCTTATCATATTTTCCCTTGTTACTCTTAAGTATACTTAAGTTTACACAGAATGTATTCTACAATATGTCAAAACCCCAAATCCAATATCCACTTCACCCTTTGAAGAAACATCTCCAAAATCTTAGCCTGGATAATGGATGATTTACAATAGTTAGAGTTCTACAGAAGCATAGAGGCCATCATGGATGTTCCAACATGAAACACTCCCGGCCTACTCCTGATCTCCCATCTGTATCCACTCCTGGTCTCCTACCTCTCAGCTACTATTGCCCACAGTCATTAGCCTACCAACATGGCCGTTGAGCTTTCCTCAGCCCAGACCAAGTGTGTCATCCAAGTGTACTTCACAACCAAACCCCCTCCTGATGGTGGGTGCTTGCTAAGCCTCCAATCTGGCGCTAGGCTGCTTATCGTCAAGAGACTTTGTGTTGTATCCTTTTACACTGAGGAAGACAATTGGTCTGGAATCTGGGCTCAAAGACCATCCTCAGCTCACCACCGCACCCCATATTGTCCTCATCAACTTGCTATTGATATAAAGACAACAGTATATAAATGCAAGTAGTTTTGAGGATCAGAAATTAGACATTTTTGGATGTGTGCGGTAAACTAAGTGGGAACCCCCACTGGGATATATTTCCATGCTTCACTGAGAGCCTCTCAGCACCTCAGTTTACACTCTATCTCTACTGGGAAGGAGATTTCTAGATCAGTCGACTTGACCTCTATCTGACTGAGAGAGGGAAAGGGGAAATATCTTGATTAGTCCAAATTATCAGGTCGCAAGAATGTGTAGAAGAAAGTTTTAATTTCGGCAGCCAGACAATAGAATCACTATCTGTGACAGAAACAATATGACAGCAGTTGAAAAAGACAAAAAAGGTTTGGTCGGAGGATGGATAGTTTCATGTTTCTCCGGCCGCCTTTGTCTTGGCCCCTGTTGACACCATCGCTTTGGTCCTATTTCCCTGCATCCCCCTCTGCTCCAATATGATAAGATTTACTGCCATGTACAATTTGTTAATCTTTTTTAGTTGTTGTAGTTGTTTGGATCCCCGCATCTCTGGGAGAATTAAAGCATCTCAGTGGGAGGTCAGAAAAAAAGGGAGATGCAATTTATATATTTTTCTCGCTTTCAACTATTGCTGTTGTTATTTCATTTTACAGGGACCTGCTTATGCATCCATCCATCTTCACAATCATTAGCCACAGACAATATAAACGGCCCACGTGGACCTGTGATAAAGAACAGGGAAATAGGTATGGAAATTAATCCTGGCAAGGGCCAACATCTGGCACGTTTGTTGAAGCAATCCAGAGGAGAAATTCTTGCTGAATTATTGTTTCTGTTTTTCAACTTTGCTTCTGGTTGACAGACATAGGTTGGACCGAGCCTGGACTTCTGGAATCCATACCATTGATTGAGGCACCTCTGGCAGTAATTACGAAATTGCCCCTAAATTATTTAATTGATCTATTGAAATAGCTCAGCAGTGGCTGGGTACAGCAAGGCAGTTGAAAGAAAAATACAAGGTTGCGTTTGAGACAGGAAAAATCCTCAGTCACAGAGTGTGATTGTTAGAAGTATATGTAGTGTGACTTTTAGAAGTATATGTAGTGTGATTGTTAAAAGTACATGTAGTGTGATTGTTAGAAGTATATGTAATGTGATTGTTAGACATATATTTAGTGTGATTGTTAGAAGAATATGTAGTTTGATTGTTAGAAGTATATGTAGTGTGATTGTTAAAAGTATATTTAGTGTTATTGTTAGAAGCATATTTAGTGTGATAGTTAAAGTATATTTAGTGTTATTGTTGAAGTATATTTATTGTGATTGTTAGAAACATATTTAGTGTAATTGTTAGAAGAATATTTGGTGTGATTGTTGTAAATATATTAATTGTGACTGTTATAAATATATTTAGTGTGATTGTTAGAAGCATATTTAGTGTGATTGCAATCCTGATGTAAGCATGCTCTGTAGTGGACAGATCTTCAATGCTAAGAGGCTTGTATAAATGCTTTCTCAACTCCCCCTGGTCCAACATTCCAATCCCCACCCCTGCAAAGGGATCCATTCAGTTAAGCCCAAAGGCCTTTACCAGTTTTACTTTAGAGAGAAATAGGCCGACTTTAAGACTTGATCTCATGCTTCTCCACCACAAATCCTCTTTGCAAATCTTTCTTGCCAAAACCTTTGACACAGCGCAATCTGCGTTGACCTTTGGACCTAGCAATGTAAAAAAATGCTGTGCTGAAAACAACCCAATTTTAGTTATTTAGTAACCCAGCACTGGGCAAATAGACAGAACTGAAATGGACAGAACACATGTGCTTGGTTACTTTTGATTCAGTCAGTAGGCTTCTGTGAACACCCCAGCACGTTGCTGTGTTGGGATTATTTAAACATGGGTTCATTTAACCTTCATTTTGATATTTGTTTATATTTTCATCCTGCGTTTACCTTGCAGCTGGGTCCCATTTTGTAAACATGAAATTGAATTTGTCCTTGAATATATTAACACATACTAATCTAAAATGTATGTCATGACAATATTATTTACATACCCTAGCACATAACACAGATATTATTTGCCAACTACATTGGGATGGTTGGTTTCAGCCTTTATTATTAGTACTTCCCAGCATGGGGATATTCATAGGGTTCTGAAAACACACACACCTTTTCAGTATGCTTCACTAAGGCTGCAAATGTGTCAGTGTCCAACTTTAAAATGTGCTAACAGAATTAAATGTAGCAACACAGATGGCCAAGAAGAATAAACCAAGCCCATGCTAAATGACACCCACGCTCTTTTGAACCAGCCCACTCAAAAACCCAACATCAATAACCAAGCAGTTTTTAAAGAAAACAAGTTATCCAATGCCACCCAGCAGTTGGGTCATCTCAACAACCCAGCATGTTCTCCAGTGTGGATAGCTGACCATGTCCTACTGACCTATCTGGATAAAAAGGAGGATGCCTCTTACAACTCCCCAATCTAAAGGTGGTAATTTGACCCATATGGGTCCCTATAGGTGGTGTTTGGGAAATATTCAAACCCTTGTATATTTGAATCTAGGAAAGACGTCTGATAACCTTTCCTCCTAGGGTGTGAAAAGAAATCAATAGCTTTGGTTTACATGATTTGGAAGCACCGGTCAAGGCAGTGATATTACCATGAAGTTTCTGAATTCAATTCAGAAGCAGGACTAAAACAAAGTGTCTTACAGGGCTGAAGTGTCTCTGTTTGATGCGTCTCACTAACAATACAGTGGACATCAAGATACCTACTGGGTGTTGTAGGAGAGAGGGTGACAGGCAGGGTTGAGTGAAGGAGTGGAGAGAGGGAGACAGACAGGGTTGAGTGAAGGAGTGGAGATGGAGAGAGGGAGACAGACAGCAGTGTTGAGTGAAGGAGTGGAGAGAGGGAGAGAGGGATACAGACAGATTGAGTGAAGGAGTAGAGATGGAGAGAGGGAGACAGACAGCAGGGTTGAGTGAAGGAGTGGAGAGAGGGAGACAGACAGCAGGGTTGAGTGAAGGAGTGGAGAGAGGGAGCCAGACAGCAGGGTTGAGTGAAGGAGTAGAGATGGAAAGAGGGAGCCAGACAGCAGGGTTGAGTGAAGGAGTAGAGATGGAGAGAGGGAGCCAGACAGCAGGGTTGAGTGAAGGAGTAGAGATGGAGAGAGGGATACAGACAGATTGAGTGAAGGAGTAGAGATGGAGAGAGGGAGACAGACAGCAGGGTTGAGGGAAGGAGAGGAGATGGAGAGAGAGAGACCGACAGATTGAGTGAAGGAGTGGAGATGGAAAGAGGGAGCCAGACAGGGCGGTCCCTCACTGGGCTTTACTCTCTGATTGCATCAGTCATAGCTGTTGGTGGATGGATGCGGAATCCTGGATTTCACTCACGTAGGGTGAGTAACCGGGAAGGGAAACAGGTGGTGGAAAAATAGGGGAGGTGGGGGGGGGCGGGTACTATTCTAATTAATGCTGCAGATGCTGCACTTCCAAGCGCATCTGGGAAGCACTCTCATTTCCAGATATCTTCTCCAAATTCTCAACAAATCCCTGCAGATTTTCAAATCCCTTTTAAATCTCTATGCAACGTTGACTATTTTTTTTCCTTTTTTTTATATTAAGATTTATTTTGCCCACTAATTTTTTCCGGCTTGTCTTCAAGATTATCTTTGCCCACTCCTTATTCCTTACTTGCTTTTACATTAAATGCTACTCTTCACATCTATCTGAACCTCTCAACAGCTTCATGATTATTTTGTCAGTTGCTTTTCTCAACAGATATAAAATGTTTTCTTTATATTTTTATTATTTTTCAAAAATGTTTTAGCAAAGTTCTAGCCAATGCAGCAATGTTAAAACAGGTTACTGACATTTATTTTTCAAATACATTTTTGCGAATGTTTGTTAAAATTTGGTAATGTGTTAAACATTTTTATATTTCAAAATACTTCAGGAATGTTTAAAAAACCTTTGGCTGCATTTTGTATTTTTTTATTTCAACAAAGTGAGTTGCAAACCAATTAATTTGAAATGTTAATGATAACCTGGCCACAAGCAGTCCATTAAAAGTGAACAGGAAAACTAACAGAACCACATAAATATTTGTTGGGGGGAAAAAAAATGAAATAACACTTAATAAACCAAGAGACACCCAGGCAGGCGTGACGATTCAACAAACACATTGATCTGTTTTTTAGGATCTAAATGTAACGAAAATCTCAACTTTAACACTGTTTTGCAATTCATTCCAGTCATTAACAGAAAAGAACACCATTGACAGTATTAATGAATTAGGAAAAATAAATGGGAACACACAACAGCAACATCTATTGAAAAAAATGGAGATATTTGACATTATCCCGTCTCTGATATAAAGCTCCCGAAAAAGTCCCAGAATACAGTAAGACAGTTCACTGTGGTTACTAAAAACAATTGCTAAAGCTGGCTTTAGCGATACAGCTGTCACAAACATATTCCCTCACATTGGCACTGGTTTAAATACATTAGTTATATTTATCTACCTCGGGGTCCCATGTAGCTCAATAGGCGGTAATGGAACTTGCCATGCCAAAGTTGTGGGGTTGGTTTCCAGAAAAGCACATGCACACAGTCTCTCCGGTGGCCTCGTGGTACCCATGTGTCCACAGGCCTTTCAGAGTGGTGAGAGCGTGAGTCTCCTCTGATTACACCGTGATCAGGATTAGAGGGAATATGCTTTAACATATTCAGCCTGGTATTACACTGATATCCCCTGATGCTGCTGCTTCACAGCGCCGCCACAGCTGGGCCAGGATGCAGGCCAGCCGGGAACGCCAGCCGGGAACGCCAGCCGGGAACGCCAGCCGGAACGCCAGGCGGGAACGCCAGCCGGAACGCCAGGCGGGAACGCCAGGCTCTCAGAGAGCCAAGCAGAACCCCACAGCAGCACCGCGGCTCCACGATGATGCCTGCTCCGCACGACACCAGAACCTGCGGGGGGGGGGGGGGGGT